>NQII01007129.1:11872-100063 GCA_002778355.1 Clitarchus hookeri | reverse complement strand
CGTCCGGGGTAATTATGTGTCCTAAGAACTCTACCTCGGTTTTCCCGAACTGACACTTCTCCAGTCGGCATGTCAATCCATGTAGCTCAAAACGTTCCAGCACCTTTTGCAAGTGGACTCGGTGTTCCTCCCAGGTGCGGGAATATATGATTACGTCATCCAGGTACGCTAGGCAAAATTGGCCGTGATAACCTGTCAGCACTACCGCTGACATTAAGCGCTGGAAAGTTGCAGGTGCGTTTTTCAATCCGAAGGGCATTACTCGAAACTGCAGCGTTTCGCCTTCCGGGGTAGTAAATGCCGTATATTTCCGGGACCCTGGGTGTACGGGGATTTGCCAATATCCACTGCGCATGTCTAGTGTAGAGAATATGCGTGCGTCCCCTACATCGCGGAGCATGTTGGTTATGTTTATCGTTGGGGGAGCTATTGGATATGTGACATCGTTCAAGGCCTGGTAGTTCACACAAAAACGGAGCTCACCGTCTTTCTTCGGCACCATTACCACTCTGGCGTTATATGGTGAGTCAGTCGGTTCCACTATCCCTTGCTCCTTCATTTCGGCAACCTGGTTTAACATCATCCGCCTGCGGTAATCTGACGGGTTGCCTGGGTGGCAGTATATGGGGTGCAAATCTTTCACCCATATTTTGTGTTGGATGGCCGTCGTCTGTTTCAATCTTTCGGTGTGCTCAAACACTGTTACGTGGGTGTTAAGTACCCGTAGTAGTGTCCTGAGCTGGTCAGTTCCGAGTTGGTGGTTCACCTCCTCACTACAGATTTCCTGGGGTCTCTGTGTGTGTACCGGGGCTTCCCAGTTTACGGCCACCCTATCCTGCTTCCCCAAATATAATCGCTTTTGTCCGCAGTCGATTATACACCCTTGGCTGTGCAGCCAAGGCTGCCCTAGGATAACTTTTTCCACTAAATGTGGAGCGCAAAAGAAGTCAACTTCCATTGTTTCCCCACCCGTGGAAACTGGTAACGTAATCTTCCCCTCGATTGTTAGGTGTGCCCCGTCCTGGGCCATTTGTATTAGCTGGGGGGGTTTCTCCATTCCCCTTCTCTGTCCCGGTGTTAGTAGTTGGCTATCTATGAAATTTCCGGCTGCGGCCGTGTCCAGAATCGCCTTAATATTGTGGGTATTGAGCCGTACTTCGATCCTAGGTGCTTGTGATCCCGGTCGTGGATCGCTTAATGTCAGGATTTGTTTCACCCTTTCCTTTATGCCGGGGGTGGTGGGCGGCTCCAGGTCCCGGCACGCGCGTTTCCCGGATTACCTTTCCCTGTCTTGAGGGCGGAGCCTTCGACAGCTTTTTCCTTTTCGGCGGTGATGCGGGCTTTTACAGTAGGGCAATCGCGGTTCAAATGCCTCCCTGGGCAGTACCAGCACTGGGGTAAGCGTTCCCCTTCGCTTCTTGCTGGTTTGCTATTCTGGGTCTCCGGCCCCATGCAGGTACCCGGGAGGGCGGGCGTCTCGCGTGTCTCACCGGTTGCCCTTTTCTGTTCCAGGTAATCGAATTCTGCGTCATTCGCTCGTTGTATTAGTTCTTCCATTAGAATGGCACGCGGGTACCGAAGCGCGCTTCGTATGGCGGGTATTATTAACTTCGTAATAACATGCACTCCCTCGGCTTCTGAGCCCTCAGGGGCGATACGCGAGTACATTTGGGCCTTTCTCCTGATAAAAATCTCCGTCTCTTCCCCGTTTTTCTGTTTCTCCGTGTAAAATTCCGTCCGTAACGTGGTGAGGACTTCTTCCCCCGCGAATTTCTGGTTCAATCGGGTCGTAAATTGCTCCCAGTTCGTCACGAATTCGCCGTATTTGTTCCACCATGTCCGGGCGGTTCCCTTTAACTGCTCTCGCGTTTTTGCTATCCACCGTTTACTCGGAATGCCACCGGCCCGGAACTCTTGTTCGCACGTGGTTATAAATAGTTCGGGGTTCTCATGCGGTCTACCTGAGAACTCTGGTAATATTACTTCCTCGGTCATCTTTTGTTCGCTTTTTACCTTGTCCCCCGGGGTTCGGTCTGGATTAGAAGGGGGTTCCCATTCCGCCCGTCTTTGGCACACTTCGCAATTATACCTCATACCTCTCGTGTTATGGGCCTCTTCGGGCCACCCTAAGCACCTGTTGTGGAAGGTTAGTTCGCAAGTCGCGCAATGCGTTCGGCGTGTCTTGCGTCCCGGGCAAGTAGGGTGGTCGCATCGTGTCTGTCGTTCGTGGCAATTAAGGCAAAGATACTCTGTTCCCTGCGTCGGCTGGAAAGTGTCTGGCCAGCCAATGCACTGGTTACAGTGGCGTTGACCGCAAGTGTTACACCGGTGCATGTACAGTCCTGTACCGTGGCACAACGGAGCACTGCACCGCTCCAGCTGTTCTATTCTCTCCTCGTCTCCCGTCCGTAGGTCAGCTATACTCCGGGTCCTTCTTCTCCTAACGGTATCCCTTATCTGTCGGCCTGTACCACGCGATTCGCATTCTCCGGGAATATTAAGCGTCTCAGGGCTTTGAATCTCGGACGTAGCTGACATCACGAATGATTCTGTAGGGGCTTAAACCCTCAATTCGTCTAGCGGTAGTTTTATGTAAGATGGGCGCCACGGGTTTTATTAAGGCTACCCGAAGCCTGTGGTTCAGCCTGGCTAGTTAGGTAGGGGGCGAGCGACTCCTCCTCTCGGGTGTTAACCTGGTTCTTGTCTGACTGTATACACAGCATTAACTCGCCTACACGTTGGGCGCCAAATTGACTCGACACTTCTCTCACCTATGACTTACAGGCTGCATGCGGGGTCAACACAAAGTCGTACTCGGGTTTAATTTACGCACACTTACGTTTATTTGGTAAACACAGGTCACTGTTACACATACGAGACCTATCCCCTTTTCCTATCTGTCTGAACTGCTGGGTTAATTCTAACGCGTTCTACAGACGTTCTGGCGAAAGGCTTGTGTTGGGGGGGAAGGTTCTTGGCGGGTTGCTGTGTTTACCTCTGTGTTGGCTGTGGTGCGTTGCTCTCTCTCTCTCTCTCTCTCTCTCTCTCTCGGGTTGGTGTCCTGGTGTATCTCTTCGGCTTCTGGCGGGAAGTCCGGGCTCGTATCCCGGGATGTGTAGTCTCTCGCTCTCTGGTTCCACCTCCACTCGCGTCCCGTCCCTCTCCCGATCATAACTCGTACATCACTGCCTGGTACTCGCTTTGTCTTCCCTATATATAGTTTTCTCGTGGTACTTCCCCTGAAGCCCGGTGGTTTCCCTAATTCTGCGGGGGAGATGAGGAAGGGGGGGTGGGCGCGTGCTGTGCTTCCCCGGCTCGGGGGGGTTCCTTTGCTCGTTACTGTCCTCGGGGTGAGAGGTGGTGGGTGTGGCGTCCTCGGGGAATCCTAGGGTCATTACCTCAGGTTGCTCCCCTGCGCGGGTATCTAGCGTCGTGACTAATCTAAGTATGAGCGATTCGCGTCAGTGGTGCACTGTCCATTTGGTGTAATTTTCTGGACTCAGTAAAGCATTGTTTGCATGAGGCGGAGAAATATCCAAGAAATATAACTTTAGCAGGGCTTCAGAAAGGTTCGAATTAACCGTGAATGGACTATAGTCACCATGCACGCACTGCGTTTTCCTTTACCACGACGTTGGCAGGGAGCTCCAACTAACTTTACACAGAGAGAAAGGCCAACAATATACTTGTTTGTTTAGGGCAAAAAACATATTTTTATCACCCAACGAACTATTCTGTTGAGTAGACGAAACTTGAAAAGCAACAAAATTAATTTTGCTCATCTAACAAAAGATACGCTTGAATGATCAAATCCTCCGTGTTGGGACAAAAAATTATGTGTTGACATTAAAATATTTTATTGAATCAACTGTTTGTTTGTTCTGTCACTCATCTGATTGTCTTCGTTCAAAAATATAGTTCGAGAATTTGTGTGCATTTTTTTGTGACAGTTAAGATAGCAACAATGTTTGCTAGTGCATTTATTGATGCTTAATAATAGTATAAATATCTTAATAAAACAAGTACAACAGGAAACTAAAAATTATAACTGTAAAATTTGACATTTCGATTTGCGTATATTGTCCAGTATTTGTAATGTATTTATTTTAGCTGAGGTTGCTAGGCAACAGCGCTCTGGTGCAGATAAACTAGGTTAGAATCTCCATCGGGCTTCCAATTTTTTTATATTAACCGAAACTGTTTAATGTACGTAGAGTCAAACAAATGCGTGGTTGCACCAACCAAATCATTGCTTGAGGCAACTAAATAAGGACGACAAAATAATTTAGTTATAACAGAATATTTAATTGTCCCTATACAAAAAAATTAATTTGGTTGCACCAAACAAACTTTGTTTGATTCAACAAAACCTTTTCCCTGGTGTATGATTGTCAACAAAATCAAGCACGTGATACAAAGCACTCGACGTCGGCTTCCCATTACTGTAACAAATAGGGCATAATGAAAAGTGTACTCGTATGGCGCGGCTAGCACCTGCCAAGAGTGGCAACATTTTATGTGGAGTCCTTGATCGTTCTTCCTGAAGTATGGCATTAAAAAAATATCCTGGAAGGAGGAGCGAGGGAATTCCTTTTCCAGAAAAATGAGAGCATCCCGAGAAAACCCGTCAGGGATATAACCCGGGTCGTTATGATAGGCCGGTGCGCTGAACACTTGGCTACCCGGGCCTCCCTTTGCTAACATACAATGGCAGGATCCAGTAATCTAATTTTGTTTCGCAGGTTTTTACTCCCGCTGGTCTCTTCCATCGCCACTCGTTGCTCTACTGGCTCGTCGTCTATCGCTTAAGGTCGCACAATCGCCTTAACTCCCAGCCCTAAGAAAAATTGTCGGCTCGGAGGCTCGCCACGCTTAAATAATTTCAGTCGTTCGATATGGGAAGTTTCCTCGCTTCCCAAGACACGCTGAGCGAAACTAGGTCATTAAACCAGAACATTCCTTTAGATATCCTTTGAAATTCAATCTGCCGAAGGTCAGGAGCGAGCGAGATACGTCGGCTTATCGCGGCGGCACGAGGCAGTAAGCGTGGCGGATGCCTTTGTTCCTAAAATTACGGCGTGGCCTTCACACCCTCCTTCGCATGCACTGGACGAGTCAAGGACAGCTATGCATAGCAGCGACCTCGTAATAATATTTTGCATAAGAACCTTTTCTTACTAGGCATTACTAGCACTCATATTTTCTCTCTGTTTTAGGCATATTAATTATAAATGATTTATTGTTATAATTTATAAATAAAATATTAATAAAATTTTTAGTTTAACCAAAAATAAATTACTCTTCTTTTCTGTTAACAGAAGTTTAAAACTCTTGTGATACATGACATATTTAGGAAAGAACCAAACGCTTCATACACGGGGTAATTTTTCAAAGGTTTGGTTTTAAAAGGTGAAATAAACCACCAATAGACTATGCAAAAATATACGAATGAGGAAAATACAACGAGCAGGCCACGTACTGAATCAACAGAGGCAAAAAGATTGTTCGGTGAATGTGTGTACCGTTTGTTATAAAAAATTATCATGAAATTCTCATTTGATTGCCTTCGTTTGGAAATATAGCTCGATAGGTTGTTAGTAATTTTTGTAACAGTTAATATAGGGTAGGATTATCACTATTTCACATCACTCCGCTTGTATTATTACTTAACCTATACATTACAGGAAGTGCAGCAACAAAATCGGCCGGCGTAGTTTAGTGGTTAGTTGTCTATTTAGCGGTGCACTCGCCAGCATGCACAATATTACTATGCAATTGAGACTATTATTAATAATGATTCTGTCGTTACTGGTCCTTCGCCTACTTGCCTACTTGCCTGCGTTTCTTAATTTGGTTTTGTATCCGGTTTTACGGTGACATTTGTGTAACACGTGTTTTTATAAATATCTCAACTAATTTATTAAATTCTTTAATATTCAGAAAATCTTTCATTTCAAACGTGTTATTTAGAAATAACCCCAGTCGCCTGAAAGCTCAATTATTTTTTCTCCAAATTTTGTAAAAAGGAAATATATCATTTGCGAAAGTACAGCAACGCACACTACCGGAATTTCATTTTTACTTTATTGATGTAAATGTGCATTCTCCCATTATTACTCATTATAAACAGGCAAACTTTAGCTAGTTAAATAATCGTTTTGGTTATGAAATAAACCTATGCTGAATGAAATTCTAAAATATAATGATTTTTAAGGATGTTGCCAAACTTTAAATGTGACGGCCTTACGCCATGAAAGGAGAAATGCATTTATTAACGTGGGTCTGAAAATGCTTGGAGAAGGAGAATTTTTACCGCTCGTAGCGACAAATATGGTATTTACTAACCGAGTTCTTGGAAATATTTTCTTAATTAATTCATACTACCGTTCAGTGAGTGGCATTCCGCTAAACATAAAAATTAACCTTTTCAAGAATCCAATTTCTTCTTTACATGCGAACAACTACTGACATGAGGGAGTAACTGCTATAAATATGTTAGAATTTTGCCATTACGCACTCTGAAGTATATGAAACAAAAATAAATGATTCCCAATGGCCATTAGTATGCACACTGGACTTTTAATAAGACTTAAAGTAAAAAACTATTATTTTTTATGAATAATTGCAAACATTATCGTAGATATTCCAGTTGGTTTTTACATTGTACAGAATGCCATTACGGCTAGGAAAATTTTCTAATGTTGAATTCAAAAAGTTCAATTTCTTGTTAATCAGTTGCGTGGAGAATAGTACCAGTGCATAAAGCGTACGGAATAGGCCGCTTTTATTATTTGACAAATTTGCACGAACATGAGACATAAAGAACAAGGCTTGGAAACGGTATCGATTTAAAAAAAAAAACCAGTTAGTTTAACTCATCGTTTACGCTACGCTGTGTTTTACGTAGAGAGTAGTGGGGAGTCGTGAGACTTATAAAAAAATAAACTCTTAGGTCTAAAAGACTCAATGCGGGATGGTTCCACATGGGCGTATTGGAGCCGGGGCTGTATCCCGGCACTGCTTTGTGAGTTATTTTATGTGTTTTTCAAGCATTATGCATTTCCAGTCAATTATTATTGTTACTTCCTTAGTGAACTCATGAAAATAGAATCACAACCACCGACAGTTGAGACGTTTTAACGTACCACGCGCTTTGTTGAAAAATAGATGCGTTATTCTATAGAAAGAAAGAGTTTACAAATTAAATCATTCGGATGATGAGCTACCATCATGACATAATTTGACACACTATTTAAACTCAAACCTACAAACCTCAGTAACTTGTTGAAATTGGCAACACTGCAGCGCACTTCCTAACCCCCCACCCTCAATCCTTCACGGTTCAATGTTCTGGCGTCTGCCCGCCTACGAGGTACAAAGTCAAAATAGCTTGGCTCGTTTGCTGTTCACTTGCTTAGTTATTGAAGTAAAATATAGAATATAACATTTAGAGATAAATAATCTATATTTGTGCTAGATACCTTTAAGTATTTTTTCAATATATTTAACTTATTATTTTACCCACTTGAATTACGAAATAAGAACTGGTATCGCCACCTTCCCACCTCTGCCCCCCCCCCNACAACTACTGCCAAGGTCAAAGCGTTCTGGAACCGCTAAATGTAAAACTGTGCTCCTATTGTTCCGGTGAAATTACCAACCTTCTCTGTACCATTAAAAAATAAGCTAATGTGTCTGCACAAGTCGTAATTTTACAAAAAGCGATAGTGCCAACTCATAAAAGCACCTGCCATATTTTCCCCCTTGTTTTCGCGTCGAAAAATTCCCACTAGGTGACAATTACATCTTTCTCTGTGTTTCAGTACAACTTCTGTGACGGATTTGTAACTCGAGGTAATGCATGGGTGTTAACGCCATTTTACCACTGTCTGTACACCGTCATCTTGATATATAATCCATTCACGGTTACTTCACACTTTTCTGAAGCCCTGCTTAAGTTCTACTTCCAGGATATTCCTCCGCCTCATGCAAGCTACGTTAAACTAGGTCTAGAAAATTACCCCAAAGGACAATGCACCGAATTCGTGCGCACTCAGTTGTAATGATATTTTGCATGAGAACTATTTCTTACTAGGCGCTACCAACACACATGTTTTCTCACTTTTTATATTCACATTTAATATAAATGAAATATTATAATTTATAATTAAAACACAAGTAAAACTTCAATTTAACGAGAAATAAGATACTTCTATGGCATCAGAGGTATAAAACGCTTGTGATACATTGCATATTTAGGAGATAACTAAACACGTCATACATGGGGTTATTTTTCATAGGTTTGATTCAAAAAGTGTGAAGAAACCACGAATAGACTATACCTTTCACTGTAAAGAAACGGTGTGTAGCGTTATAAAGTAAGATAAAATTACAAACAAGTTACAAACCAGATGATTATGTTTGCTGACACCAGTTCGGAACTAAACGAAGCGCTGAACGTGAAAAAGTAGCAACCAAACGAGTAGAAAAACACCTGCGTCATTGGAATTATTTTCATCCCAAATTTTTATGCTGTACTCAGATGTTTTATTAATGGTTATGGAATTATAACAAGGAAGTTAAAAACAGTACCTGCTTTTGTTGAATGTAAACAGTTCAAAAAGCTTTTTCAGTAACACTTATTTAGAAAAAAGTCTTTATTAAAATTACATTATTTTCATTAAATTCTATCCCTGGTTGCCAGAGTAGACACATATATGTTGAACACAGTAAGTAAAGATGATACCAAATAATCCCGTAACGTAGCTTTTAGCGCAATGGGTCCATTTACTCTGCACTGTAGTGGATGCAGTCATCTTTGTTTAGCTTCCAAATTTTTGTACGAGATGCCGATGCATCCTTTTACAAAGTTTACTTTTATAAGAACGTGACAAAAACATCCACTGACAACCTCATGACTCCATATGCTACTTAATGCCTTCGTCAATTGTAGTATTCGTTTGCGCGTGTGTTTCATGGATCTTTATAAATATTTATATGAGATCCAGTAGTTTTGCGGTACCAAGCTCTGTCGTACGGGAAAAAGAGTGAATTACAGCATTTACTCGAGATTGTATTTAATTCATTTGTCAGAGGTTGTCCGTCTTTACCTTTATTTATAATAAACGTAATTTGACACATATTCCTAACTATCACATTGACCTTCTGATAACACTCATCTTCTTGTATAAATAAAAATCCGAATATACCGTTTGCTTATTTTCGTGTTAAGCATAAAATNTCTGATAACACTCATCTTCTTGTATAAATAAAAATCCGAATATACCGTTTGCTTATTTTCGTGTTAAGCATAAAATATCGCACACAAAAATAAACACCTCAAAACTGCATAAAGTACTAATAATAATGTCACCAGTACCTTGTATGGATCCGTGTTGTAGATACGACTGCAATGAGTAAAGATTTTAGAGATAGGAGGATACTCAGTATATCCCTGGTAATGTGAAAGCAACACATACTCATGTTATTGTATTTACTAAAATTTTCCACCGCTGTTTTTAAGCTTTGAAGGCCGCGAAGAAGACTTTGCGCATACTACCATGCAAACTTAACAGAAATTTGCACGGCGTCGTTAATCAATTCTTTCAAACACAATTAGAGTCGGTTTTGATCCACTTAACCCACGTTTTCATAATTTTAAAATTGAGACCTAACGTTTAGTAAAGTGTGACAATATTTTGATTCCGCAATCATTTAATTCGCCGATGGCTTTTTTTAAAAGTGTGAAAAGTAATTCAGTAGCCCACGTATTTTTTTAAATATTTTAAGATATGGAAGTTTAGATTCTATAAATATGCAACTTCGCCGCATGATAGATCGTAATTACAGCGTCATTCCCCGTCCACGCACAAAGAGAGGACGGTGCTAAAATAAGAGAACGCTAAAACTATCTATTAACATCAGCCTTCTCACTTGCCATATAATCTAGGTTTTAAATTATTACCTGTTAAGGTAGGAGGGCCGCGGTGATATAGTGGTTAAGCTACTCGCCTCCCACCTGGGCCGCAGGTGAACCGGGTTCGATTCCCTGTGAGGTCGCTCCCGGGATTTCGCATGTGGGAATCGTGCCGGACGATCTCTCCCGTTCCCCTCGCCCCTTCGTCCCGGCGCTGCTCCGTACACTTCTTGGTTCGCCCTCGTCGGCACCTCGTTGTTGAGAGCCGCCCAAATCTCTCCACTCATTAACCCTGTCAAGGTGGTCCCACTTGCTTGCAAAGACTAGTAAATGGAGTACCACACCAATCACATAGCAGCAGTTCGGAGGGCAGTCCTTTCTCGCGTGTACTCTTTGCACACATTCAGTTGTCTCTAAAAAGGTCTTGCCACAACGCCATCTAACGACAGGATAATCTAATAAACTGCGCGTGTATACATATGCTGAGTACTAGATTTCACATCATCAGAGGCTAGCGTTGCCTTCAAGCGGATAAGAACTCGTACACCCAGACTTTTGTCAAACCGCACAACAGGCCACGGCGTACGATGACAAAAGTGAGGAATATCCAAATTCCCCAGCGTGCGTCTGTGGAGTCCCCGAGCATTCTACAGCCCGCGTCATTGAAAAACGCCAAAAAATCTATATGGAGGTCACCGGAGTGACATACATCACACACACCCTCGCCAACGGTGGGTCACTTCCCTAGACCCCTGGACTTTAGTATCAGGAATTACTTCAGAGGGAATTGTTTTGTCTAGACTGATCGTTGTGGGTATTTCCTAAGTATCGGTTTTTTCACCCACGCGATCTGTAAGTATACTGGATGTGGCGGAATCGAACCTGCAGACTTTGCGAGGTTATTTCTTGTGCAAAATCAAGTGGGGAAATATGTAAGAAGCTTTCGGCCTCAGCGAATGTTAAGGGAGATACGGGCCTTTGAAAATCAAGTTTTTTAACAGTATTTTTGCAAAAATATTGGGAAGCTAATTGAGATTAAATTACATCTCTCCGAACTTTGTTTTATGTTATCGGGATCTTCAACCTAAGATCAAACGCTCTTTATTACCTCCCGCCGTATTGGAAATAACAGGCTCGACCACCCTCTTATTTCGTACAATTTTTTTTTGCTATCATGATTTATGAACGTTTGGTGCTGGTTTATCGTGCAGTAAGACCTTACTAACGAAAATTGCCCTCTTTTTTAAACTTTCCAGGACCCTCCGTTTACGTGTAAAAAAACACACGAAACTTTTGGCGGCAGCGATACAGTGCCTGGTACGTAGGCAACACCAACTCTTCCTGCAGGGAATCGCATTCTGATTGTCGCCAAAAACAAACAAGCAGCTTCAGTACTGTGAACTTATTTAATGTATGGTGCATGNGGAATCGCATTCTGATTGTCGCCAAAAACAAACAAGCAGCTTCAGTACTGTGAACTTATTTAATGTATGGTGCATGGTTTTTATAGCGAATGTTAAAAATGTTTTTTTCACCATGATCTGTGCAGAGGAGACAGCAGCATGGCATAGGCGTATGTAGCCAGTGTTGCCTATGTGCTAAGTACTGTATGGCTGCAACCGAAGCTGTGTGTGCATTTTACACGAAAAGGATGGACCTTAGAGCAGTTGCAACATAAGGGCCATTTTTATTAATTAGGTCGTACTGCTGAATAAACCATCATCAAAAGTTTTGTTTATTAACGTTGCAAGTATTCATGAGTGTTTGCTTTTAAGATAAATATTTTCGGATAATTGTAAGTTAACCTTACGTAATTTCCCATATTTCGCCAAAGCACAGTTTANATTTTAAGATAAATATTTTCGGATAATTGTAAGTTAACCTTACGTAATTTCCCATATTTCGCCAAAGCACAGTTTAAAAACTCGATTTTTAAGGATTTATATCTCTTCTTAGAATCCAGTTTAAGTAGAAAAAGTGTTGTTTATTTCCCCACTTGATTTTGCAAGAGTAACTGCCTCCCGACGTTTGTCTGTCGAATTCAGTCCCAACCTGTATATACAAGCGTATATCGGCACGTGCGAACATATGTTCACTGCTTAAGGCTGTCGCATACCTGGAGCTAATTTCACTTTTAAACCTCAGAAGCAAGGAAGCGGCAAGGGCCACACTGCCACACGCATCAGGTGAGTCATCGCCGTTACGTGCAAAGCTTTCAACTGGCGTGAGGTGTTATCGTTGTGTCAGGTGTATAGGCTGTTCATAGTAAAGACAGCAATTTTGAAAGCCCTGCTAAAGCTTTACTTCTCTCCTCGTGTTGTATTATCCTGCCGCCATACGTAAAATTTACATTGTCACGAGTCCAACGACCATATTCATACGCCAATCAAGTGAAAACGTGACATTATTAGGAACCTAAATGTACACTATAAAAATACAACAACTTGATTTGCTATCAATTTAAACATTACACTCGTAACGTCAAAACTAATAACTGTTTTACTTCGTTCGCTGCCAACTTAACCGGGAGTCTGCATGCCAGTGTATGTACAGTAGTAATGCGCAGTTAATGGGCAGTAATATTTTTTTTCAAATGTTGGTTTCTATACTTTACCTTAAACAGCCTATATCCAAAATACTTTAAGCTGTGAACCTGTAATTTCTTTGGCGGAAAGTTTCTAGTGAGGTTTAATGTAGGCTGTTGTATATATGGCTCGTGTCCGGGTAGCATGTTTTAAGATACAGCAGTCTGGAAAAGCACTTTTAAACGATATTGGAGGGCTCCAAAATATTATTTATAGCTTGCATGATGTCTTGAACGTACCATGTCATTCTCGTATGGGATATATTATCTTTACTTAGGGAAATATAATATGGATACGTTTAAAATACGGGTAAAAAAACGTGTTTTTGACACGCTGAAACACAGTTCAAGAGCCAATACAGGCGACCACCTTAACAAGTTAAACTACTGCGAAAAAATTATATAAATAGTGATGTTGAAAACGGATAACAAAACCTAGAAAATGTGTAACATTGGCATAATCCTGACATCTCTTTTGAACTCTAAAAACATTTCGTTTATTTTAGAGAATACATTATCCAAACGGCTCTTGTAAATTTCAAACATTTCGTTTAATTCAGAGAACATTTTATTCTGAGTTGTAGATTGCCAAGGTCCACGCTTTATGCTGGCGGGGGGGGGGGTNGGGGGGGGGGGTGAATCAGCAGGGATCCCACTCCTAACAGCGGCACTTATTACATTAATTATGAGGAGTTCTAAATCGGAACTCGTCGCACGACAAGTTGAGGTGCCAGACAACTACACCACGAAAATCGGCCCGCTCCAGCAAACGAAATATTGTTTTCTCGCGTCAACGTTCTGGTGATATATGCCGTAATCAAGGTCACCCGTGTGCTACCATCTAAATCCCGACGTTCGGGGTTCACATGCTGGGTGAACAATGATGTGCGTGCTGCTTGCAGTCAACTTACCTTATAAATGGCCCTTCCTTGCAGGTATGCTTAACTCAATTAAATTATAGCGAAGATCAAAAACGCAATTAATTCAAAGACTTGTCAAAATTTCATACAACTATATTCACTACACGGAGGGTCTCTGCCCTTTGTATTGTATCTACGGCTCGTCACAAAAAATCTCGGACTTCGTTTGCAATTTTCTTTCAAAATGATTTCTTCTAGGTAACATGTCTCTCTGCGAGTTCTTTAATCCTCACATAAATTGGATTGTTAGAGTCAACTTAATATTTTTCTTATTTCTCTTCTTTAAAGTTTTCGTCAATGACGCCATATATCCATTGTATTTTCAGGTACGTCTCAGTGAACGAAAACTTGACATTTTGTCCATACGGGTCTAGCTATTCTTCGTAAAGTCCATAGAAACATTTATATACTCATACATAAACATGCACGCATACATACCAGGGTGATTCAAAACGACACCGGCAACGCTTGGTCGCCTATGTTGTTCAGGGCGGCAAATCGGTCATTTTTCCAGAGGGGGCACATGTCCGGAAAAAAACACGGTTTGGGCGCTTTGGGGCGTCAAAGTTCGACAACACTTTGAATGTGGTGATGGGTGTACGTTTCATATTTTGACACACAAAATCACCACCAACATAACAACTGCATCACATCGTGCAGTAAATTACAAAAGGGGTTCCAATTGTCGGACTCTTGCTTGATTTCAAAGCTTGCATCGCATCGGCGGTGCATAAATTGACGCACATAGTCAAAGGCTCTGTATTCAAGTAGCGGGTCAACAGTTCGAACCCCTTTTGTGATTCAATGCACGATGTGATGCTCCTGTTGGGTTGGCGGTGGTTTCGTGACAAAATGTGTAATGTACACCCATCAGCTTTGCCAAACTTTGATGCCCCACGTCGCCCAAACCATGCTTTTCCAGACATGGAGCACAGTAAGCGATGTCGGTGTCGTTTCGAATCATCTGGTGTATACAACATTTAATGCTAATTTTATGTATGAAGGAGAGACGTGGATGCACACAAGTACACACACGCGCGCGCGCACACACTATCTTGTTTTTTTTTCTCTGTGTCTCTCTTTCTGTTGTAAAGACTTTATGACTTAAGGCTCCCATCTACATGGGGGTTGGTCGAACTGTGTTGCAGTGTGTTTGAAGTACTAGTTCTTCCACGAAACTTTTGAACGTGCTTCCAATGTGCTCATGTACGTAAAGAACAAACACATCAGACGAGGGCTGTTGACAGCTTTCAAGATATCACGAACGTCAGAGACACCTATTTAGAGTACACCGAAATTGTTAAAAACTGTTTATTTTTCTAAGTGCCGTATCTCAGTACATACGCGTCAGATACATACAAAACTACTCAAGGGTCCCGCATTAAACCTTCCTGCAGACTTTCCATCGAATAAAATAATAGGGTCACCGCTGAAAATTCAATAGTTACTCGCAGTGCGGCGAGAACACCGCGCGCCAGTTCAGGGCCTTGCGCTTAGCGGCGATGGCGCACTCGATGCGCGTGGCAGTGTCGCCCTTATCGCTCCCGCGCTTCTCGGTCTCGGACGCGGAAAAAGAGTTCTAGGTAGGAGGGAGCCTTAACGAGAAATGCCCAACGTGGTCCATCGCGAACGCGAGGTCTTACCTAAGAGACGGCGTGACACTCATCCGCTCCGACGTCGCGTACCGCCGAAACTAGGTTCTGAACGGCAGCGGGCACGCGAACTTCCACGTGTCGCAGGAAGCGCGTATGTCGCAACCTCGGCGCGGCTTCCGGTATCTGCGAACCCATCAACGGCCGGCACTCGTCCGTCCCTCCACGCCCCAGCTACCGGAGGCACGTCGCTTCCGACCACGTGACCGCCCTCGCTCATTGTCGTCGTCGGCGGGACAGGATGCGTGGTCCCGGCGCCGCGCACACATACACACACCTACCGTGACACCGGAGCTGCCGACCACTGCAGGGAATCAACAGGTTCATCTGGTCCATCTGTTGCTGCCAGCCAGAGTTGGCACAGCCAGCATGAAATTATCTGCAGCTACGGTCCATTCGCGGATTCTTCACACTTTTCGAATGAAACCTTTGAAAAATCACCCCATGAATGACGTGTTGGATTGTTTCCTAAATATATCCTGTATAACGAACGTTATACAGGGTGATTCTAAAATCATAGGAGAAACATTGAGGGGTGGTAGAGCTCACTGAAACAAACAATTATTGTTTAGGAATATATGGCGGAAATGACACGTTGAGGCACAAACACAAAAACATAACACATTAACGTAAACATAAAATGTTCATTAGCAGCATACTTAACGAGTGATTCCGTACAGATAATGTTAAAACAGTTGCTGGAAATGCATCCACCAACAGTCACGCATGCTTGGCGACCTCTACATATGGCGTGATTGGCTGACAATGGTCGCGTGCGTGAAATACCTGGCGTATTTGAATCTGTTCGCCAATCACTCCACCGACACTACCAAGCTTGCATTACTGTCGATGGTAGCAATTTTGAGNCTTCACCGACACTACCAAGCTTGCATTACTGTCGGTGGTAGCAATTTTGAGTAATTATTATAAACATTGCTGTAAAAAAGGCATTTAGCGGCGACGTTGTAAATAAACAATGTGTTGCATTTCATGTGTTATTTTTGTGTTTGTGCCTCAACGCGTCACTTCCGCCCATATATTTCTATACAATAATTGTTTGTTTTAGTGAGCTCTACCACCTCTCAATGTTTGCCCCATGATTTTATAATCATCCTGTATACTCGTGTTATCATAAATGAACTTTATTTTTGGTTAAATCGAAATTTTACTCATATTTTATCTATAAAATATAATATTTAATATAAAAGTAATACGAATAAAGACAAGAATAAAATAGGTGCGTTGGTAACGCCTAGTAAGAAATAGTTCTTATGCAAAATATTATTACGTAGAGTGCGCACGAATTCGGTGTGTTGTCACTGTGGTGTAATTTTCTAGGCTAGGTTAAGCTTTGATTGCATGGATTCGGAGGAATATTCTGGAAGTAGAACTTTAACAGGGCTTCAGATAAGTTGGAAGTGACCGTGAATGTGTGAGTAATTAACTAAAAGTGCTGACCTGCTGTACGTACAAATATATAAGATCTCTAGAATTGTGATTCCTTGTGAAACCCGATGGGCCCAGGTACATGTGTACACGTACAAGTGTAGACCAGCGTTGCTGAACTCGGTTCAGAATTCGTCTTGCTGCCAGCCGATGGGAGTGCGTACCGTGTGACCCCGAGGCAGGGTGACGATGCCGACGGCCATACCCGCGTTAATAAACTCGTTGCTGTCCTGGTCGTGACGTAGTCAGTACTTGGATATGTAACCACCGAGGAATGCCATGTGAAGTTGACAAACGTACTGTGCCCTAGGCAGCCCAGTGGCGTAAATGTGTAATGGCTTTGAAGTTTATGAGCTCCGGGAGTTGTGAGTGGCGTGGAATACCCCTAAGGCGGGAGGGGGGTTCGGGAGTTTTCCCCCGGGAAATTCTTTAAAACGTAACCATCGACAGGGGCAGCGGTGGTGTAGTGGTTAGACTACTCGCTTCCCGCCAAGACGAACCTGGTTTGATTCCCAGCAGGGTCGCTCCCGGGCTTTCGCATGTGGGGATCGTGCCGGAAGATGCCGCTAGTCAACGGGTTTTCTCGGGGATCACCCGTTTCCCCCACCCTTGCATTCCAGAGGTGCTCCATACTCACCTCCCTTCACCCTCATCGGCTCTCAAGACCTCGATGTTAAGAGCTGCCGAAACATTTTCACTCACTCACTTAACCTCAAAACAATTCTACGCCATTTTCTGTTGGAGTAAGTACCTCCCATTGAGGGAAATATTTCAATAAGAGACTATGTATTTTTTTTTCAGCCAATCAGTGCCACCGAAAATGCCCTCTGACTCTGGACTCTGGGAAGGTGTTTGATCACCCTCATCACCCCTCGTAGTTACGCCACTGAGGCAGCCCAAAAGGCATCCACTCTTAAGGCACGGAGGTGTGACCCGAAGGACAGGAACCCCCCCCCCCCNCCCCCTATTGCACTGTAAACACAACGAGATTGCATTCATTCGTTAGTTCGTTCGCATTCAGTAATGACAATATTTAAGTCCTGGCAAACTGACCTTACGATGATGAGGGGAGACCAATCCGAGGACGAGGCATTAATGCCCGGCTCGCGCGTTATTTACCTAACGACGACGGATTGATGTGCTCCTCTCTAGGGCATGTTGTGGCTACAGGCGGGGAGACACCCGTGAATTTGGCATCTAAAGGGAAACCTCTGACCAATGACGTGTCGGGCTGTTGCCATTCCGAGTGTCAGCGAATAGGTAACGAGTTTCCTATAGGGCACGTTCAGTGGGCAAGGCGATGCAAGTCACTGAGCAGCTCAGCTGCAACGTAGCGATCGAGTAGCGATTGCAGGGGGGTGGGGGGATACTTGCTGCATCCCCGCTGCTAACGGATGACAGACATTCGACGACGTTCAGCGATTTCAGAAATATGCAAATGCAATGCTGTAGATGCAATTACGTTCATTGTTTTTGGAAATGAGAATTTCACACACCAGGATGAAGGAGCATGAAATGTGACGCCCGCAAATTCTGCGTTGATACCAAATAGTACGGTTATTATTCTTTATTATTTTAGATGTGAAATTCACTTCGCATACATTCGAAAATATTTATCTTCAATATCTCAAAACCACGCAGCAAAAACTGGTAGAGACCGCAGCGTTGTAGCACCGCGTTCNGGAAACCTCTGACCAATGACGTGTCGGGCTGTTGCCATTCCGAGTGTCAGCGAATAGGTAACGAGTTTCCTATAGGACACGTTCAGTGGGCAAGGCGATGCAAGTCACTGAGCCTCTCAGCTACAAAGTAGCGATCGAGTAGCGATTGCAGGGGGGTGGGGGGATACTTGCTGCATCCCCGCTGCTAACGGATGACAGACATTCGACGACGTTCAGCGATTTCAGAAATATGCAAATCCAATGCTGTAGATGAAATTACGTTCATTGTTTTTGGAAATGAGAATTTCACACACCAGGATGAAGGAGCATGAAATGTGACGCCCGCAAATTCTGCGTTGATACCAAATAGTACGGTTATTATTCTTTATTATTTTAGATGTGAAATTCACTTCTGCATACATTCTAAAATATTTATCTTCAATATCTCAAAACCACGCAGCAAAAACTGGTAGAGACCGCAGCGTTGTAGCACCGTGTTCATAGACTTGCCAGGTTTAGTAAGGGAACCGGTGCAGTTGGATAACCAACGGATGATGGTTTAGTCTATTCGCGGTCTCTTCACACTTTTTGAATCAAACCTTTGAAAAAATTACCCCGTCTGTGACATGCTTGGTAGTTTCCTAGATATTCCACGTACCACAAGATTTTTATACTCGTCTTGACATAAAAATACCTTATGTTTTATTAAATCGTACATTTACTTATTCCTTTTCTATAAATTATCACATTTAATTTGTAATTAATATTGAACAAAAACATGTAGAAAATAGGTGTGTTCATAATGCCTAGTAATAAATAGTTCTTATGGAAAATATTGTTACACTTGAGTTCGCGCGAAGGCGGTGCGTTGTCCCTCTGATGTAGTTTTCCAGACTTGCTTAAGATTTGTTTGCATGAGGCGGAGGAATATCCTGGAAGTAGAACTTCATCAGGGCTTCAGAAAAGTTGGAAGTGATCGTGAATGGACTATATGCCCCATTTACCGAGCAGGGTAACTGCCTTTTAGGCTGAGTTTCCGCCGCGGCATTTGTGGCGGCGTCCGTCTGATAAGTGCAGGATTGGACTCCTGAACAACTTTCAGGCCGTTTGGTGTTCAAGATCCTCTATTTCAATTGCAAAGGAATTCTGGTTAACTGTGTAGGTGAACATACGGTGAAGTGGGGCGCCGCTATCGTAAACAATGGTGCAGATGCGAATAGCAGACCTGTTGGTATGTGTAAAGCATGGTCCATTTACGCCGATCACGTAAAACAGCAGATAGAATCAATGGTTGTTCACATATATAGGCTGTTCACGGTAAAGTGAGCACTTTTGAGGCGCTTGTTACTTGCTTCCTA
Source organism: Clitarchus hookeri (assembly GCA_002778355.1). Classification (NCBI taxonomy): domain Eukaryota; kingdom Metazoa; phylum Arthropoda; class Insecta; order Phasmatodea; family Phasmatidae; genus Clitarchus; species Clitarchus hookeri. Next base: position 80,526 of record NQII01007129.1, on the reverse strand, counting down.
GCAGACATTTTTATCCTTCCGTCTCTTTCAAAATAAATATTACCATATAAGTAATAAACACAGTGTATATATTTCACCGGACTGGGAATTTACCGTCTGAGGCTACAATAAAATATATTTATTGCATAGTATTCCAAACGGGAAGGCTTCAAAAAGTCCTCACTTTACCGTTAATAGCCCTTACGCAGATTTTTCTACGTTAACGTTTTGGTGTGTAGTTCCAGGCTCTGTTTACAACCATTTCTGATTCGTCCGTTATTTTATATACAGTTATTCCGGAGTAAATGGCGCATAACGAACTAGGCACTGCCATGTTCCTACTATATTTTATTACTTTTATTGTGTTACGAATTTTAAGTCAATTATCAAGTGTTTATAGTTTTATTCAATATTCCTAAAAATATTTTTTAATGTATTGCTACCTATTGGTTTCGTTTTCATACTACATTATTTGATCTATATGCAATTAGTATAATTAAAATTTGGTTCACCTATTTAATTTTAATTACGCAAATTTACCCATTCTAAAATATTACATCAATATACACTGAAGACCCAAAAAAACTGNTACTTTTATTGTGTTACGAATTTTAAGTCAATTATCAAGTGTTTATAGTTTTATTCAATATTCCTAAAAATATTTTAAAATGTATTGCTACCTATTGGTTTCGTTTTCATACTACATTATTTGATCTATATGCAATTAGTATAATAAAAATTTGGTTCACATATTTAATTTTAATTACGCAAATTTACCCATTCTAAAATATTACATCAATATACACTGAAGACCCAAAAAAACTGNATAATAAGGGTTTGATGCACGTCCCTTATCCTTTTTTAATGTTTTGTACCGGAATGTCTATGCCTAAAAATGACCGTGAAAACACCCATTTTAGCCATTTTCATGGAGGAACTGAAAAACGAATACAAACGCGTAAAGTTTCTTAAATGCTATTCGTGAGCAGATCTCGATCAGACACGATGGACGGTTTTTTAATAAAAACGTTTTCTGCTGGAGCTATGCACACCGTACGGCGTCCTACCAAGGCGGCCACCTCAATGTGAGGGAACCACACACTTTGAGCGTTGAGCAACGGTATCCTGAAGAGGAAACTGGAGTATGGGTAGTGGCCCAATCGGACCATGTGCATCCCGAACGGTTAATAACATTGGCCACGAAAAAAAATATTTTATTTTTTTAGCACATACTAATTCGTAGACGTCTGTAACAACTTTTTCCTCAGATTTAGTTTTTTTTTTTATATGGCGTGGTTTTTAGAAAATAACATGTGAAAGTCAAAATTTTACTGTTTTTCTTGTGTAAAAAATAAAACTAATCAAACTATTTGCAGAACATTTAACAATGGCAACTTAAATGTCTTGTCTTAATTCATTTTAAGGTATGCTTAGCAAAAGTTATTTTACAAAAATTCGGGGGTAGGCACGAATTATTTTCAACTTTATTTTTAATTGCAAAAACATTTCAGCAATTCTATGCTTTTGACATGTATTTATGTAAAAACTATGTGCTCGATTTTTTTTTTTGCTAGAAAAGAGTAATCACTGATAATCTCTAAAAGTTAAACAGTCTGTGGTACAAATACATATATATATTTTTTTTTTCGTGGCCAACTTGTTCGAGGCATAGAAGCACGCAAGCGCTAAAGGTCGATCCAGACAAGCTCTTCGCATACCTCAGTACCTCTGCGCAAGGCACTGAACTGAAGCGCAATTTTCCTGTCGGCAAGTATCCTCGTTGCAAGATATGATTGNCAAGCTCTTCGCATACCTCAGTACCTCTGCGCAAGGCACTGAACTGAAGCGCAATTTTCCTGTCGGCAAGTATCCTCGTTGCAAGATATGATTGATAAGTACTCGAGAGAGAAAGGATAACGATGGACACTCATCATACGCGAACTTGCCGCCTCGCCATCTTGGTATTCACTGCTACTCCTGGGAATGCTGCCTGACCACTTGCGAGATACTGGATGCATGTGCGCTGCGCACTGTGTAGTTCCACGCCTACACACACGTGATATAGTACATCAGAACATACAACATACCGCCCGCCGAGACCGACTGAGGTCTCTAAAGAGTACACACACAAACAGTCACTACGTACAAAATATCACATTTTGAGAACTGGCGAACATTATTGGGTTGGCAGGCGGTGCAGTTTGCGTACCGGTCGGCACAACTGCCCCTTTTGGGTGTACACTTCCACCACTCTGACGATGTTGTCTGCTCCAGGATGAAACGTGACGACTCTGGCCAAGCACCAGCCCAATGGAGGTATACGTTCATCACCAACGAGGACCAAACCTCTCACAGTGAGTCCTGGTTGGTTGGTTTGCCATATGCCCAGAGGTTGCAGCTGTTGAAGATACTCACGATATCATCGTCTCCAAAACTGATTGGAAATTGCACACGCCATTTTCCATCTCCGGAACAGGCAGAAAGCACTATCACTATTCACATCACACAATTTAGGGACAGCTACAAGGGGCCTACCAATAATAAAATGCCCCAGTGTGAGGGAGTTACATGGGCTGGATGATAATGGTGTTAATGGTCTGGACTTGAAGACAGCTTCAACTTTAGTACAACATGTCATTAACTCCTCCAAAGTGAGAATCTGATTGCCAATNGTCTGGACTTGAAGACAGCTTCAACTTTAGTACAACATGTCATTAACTCCTCCAAAGTGAGAATCTGATTGCCAATTACTCGCCTGAGGTGGTATTTGGCTGACTTCACAGCTGCTTACCATAACCCACCTTAATGGGGACTTTCTGGGGGANTACTCGCCTGAGGTGGTATTTGGCTGACTTCACAGCTGCTTACCATAACCCACCTTAATGGGGACTTTCTGGGGGAATAAAATGAAAATTAATGGAGTGACTAAGATGACTGGGGTAAAAGGTCATCCCAATTAAGTCCTTCAGTCCACAACCATTGCATTAGAATTTTGGCCTACATAGTTAATGGAGCAAGCCAACCCATATGATTAATTATACATGCAATCTGCAAAAGGTCAAAGTGTTTGGTGGGACTACCAGAGTGGACCCGTAGGTGATACGAGAAAGTCCTTCACTGGATTCNTGCAAAAGGTCAAAGTGTTTGGTGGGACTACCAGAGTGGACCCGTAGGTGATACGAGAAAGTCCTTCACTGGATTCTAGTACAGACCAAGGATGTTCACAACAGGACCTGATGAGAAGTCTAGCAGCCTAGGTAGGATTTTCACAATGGGTCGCAGGCACATCACTGAGGAGCTGAGGATCATTACTCGAACATTTACGATGCTCAAACTCACCCTGGCATAAAAGTTCAACCAGCTGAATTTTCAACAATTTAGCTTCATCTAACGACATTTCGACTGTGATGATATCATCCACGAAGAAATGGTTCTCAAGAGCATTGACAGCTAGTGGATATTCATCACCTTCATCAGATGCCAACTTATGCAACATACGAATTACCAATAATGGAGATGGTGTGAGGCCATAGGTTACTGTATTCAGCTGATAAACTGTAAGGGTAGTAATGGGTCGTCATGCTACAGAATGAGCTGGCAAGGTCGGTCAGCCTCGTTGACCAAAACTTGGTGGTTTATTTGCTTAATGTCTCATGAGAAAACTACACTGTATAGCCTAAATATAAGAATTACATCATTGATGTCATTCTGAAGTTTAGGACCTGGGAGTAAAATGTCATTGAGTCAAATACCATTGGAGCTGTGTGCGCTGCCATCAAAAACAACCGTCAATTTGGTCATAGAGCTAGATGTTTTGAGCACCCCATGATGAGGGATAAAACTCTCTGTGGTTTGTCAGCAACTATGCTGTTAGCAAGACGGGGTATACTGCTCCATACGACCTACCTGAGCATTTCCATTAACTCTGTATACATATCCTTCATCTCAGGCTGCGAATTAAGTTTTCTCTCTAGCAAATAGAACACACTTTTGGCAATTTCGTATGAATCCCCAAGAGTTTGGGCCTAGGGTTTAAAGGAAAGAGAAGCACTTGTATCTCCCAATATCTACTCGTGTGTGAGTATCCTTGAAGTGTTTTTCACAATACTCGTCTTCAGGTAGCTTTGCATTGACCTGAGGAGGTTCTTCAGTCTCCCAGAATAGTTTGAGGATCACATCCAACTAGCTCTCCATACCAACAAACAAACAAGTCCTTGTTTGGTATCTGTACAGGACTCAGGTTATTCCCCCAATAACACACATCCCAAATTCGACTCCAGTACTACAAGCATGTGTTGTCCCAACTCTAACCGATCACTCATACCAACACGAGCACAGACGTCAGCTCCCAGAAGTATATCGATGGAAGCACGTTTATCGAAGTGAGGGTCTGCTAAAGGAATGGAACCCAACTTAGCACGAACACAGGAATCAACACACATGTCGCAAGTTGCTAGTAATCTTGGACACAACAAAGAGTGAGTGAGAGAAGGTACACAGAGGTTCCATTGATGACTGAATATAACAGGTTATTTCCCCTTTCAAGCTGACAACACCATGACAAAGGCCCACAACCCTTTCACCAGCTTTGTGTAAGGGCAATGAGAGGACTTCCGCAGATTCTTCAGAGATAAAAGATGCTTGTGCTGCACTGTCCAGCAAACACAGCATGACATTAGGCTTATTGTTCGCACCATAAACCTTCACGAAGGATGTAGACAATAACACTGATATGCGTTCTTGAGCCGAAACACCTGCGAATGTTTCGCCTGGAAGCTGTGTGGGGTTCAACGATTTGTCTTGGGGAATTGAAGATACAGTGGGCTTATCTATGTGGAGGAGGGCATCGCGATATTGCCGATACTGATAACAGATGCGAATAGAAAGACATGATGCTAGCCTATGGGTTGTCCCAAGGCAATTGAAACATAATTTTTTGTTCCGAGCTATTTGTTGTCTGTCTGTAGGTAAGACGTCGATGAATTCAGGACACTTGTACACAGAATGGGTGGTTTGCTGACGCCCTTCACAAGATTTTGTTTTAGGTTCTGAACTAGTAATAAATACTGGCTTTTGTTGTTAGGTTGTATGACTTGACTTCGTCAGCAATGGTTTCCGATACATGTTATTTGCACTAACCTTGTTTCCTACATCAAGAGCACAATCCATTTTTAATACTCTTAGACTGGACAAAATCTATGAGTTCAGAAACCTTGGGAATTGTGTCAGTGCTGTCTGTACGTGAGTTTTCGAACGTTGTGAGCATACACACATCCAACTTGCGCATCACAACTGTGACCAGAACAGGGTTATTGTTTGTGATATCATGTTCTAAGCCTTCCAGAACACGAGCGTTCTCACTGAAGGTATTGACAAACTGTTTGACTGATTGAAGATTTGCATAGTTGACAGCAAGCAGGTCCAGAATTCTGTTTTATGTATACAGTAGTGAGTTTCCTGATGTTCTGGTACTGGGATATGAGAAGTTCCCAAGTTAATGTGTTGTTTTGAGTTGTAATTGGTAGATTGTTTACTAACTGTAAAACTTCTCCCTTGAAGCATCCCAACAAATACTGAAATTTCTCAATATCGGCTAATCACCGATTGTTACGAATCGTTGCTTGATACAACTGGGAGAACATGGGCCATTCGTCCCACTAACCTGAAAAGGATGGCAAATTAATTTTCGGCAGATGTACATTTGCAGATGGGGCAGCAAGATAAGATGTGTAAGAAGCTTGTACAACTTGTACAACATTAAAGGACAGAAATGACGGCCACACANTGGGGCAGCAAGATAAGATGTGTAAGAAGCTTGTACAACTTGTACAACATTAAAGGACAGAAATGACGGCCACACACACGATATAGTACATAGAATATACAATAATCCTCTTTGGACTATCAGTTGCAAATATATTATTATATTGTATAAACATTGTAGAAAAGGTGTGTTGTACTTTCCTAAACTACTTTAAATATTCTGTTCCACTGTTTCCGTACCTAAAAATTGTTGTGAAAATGCCAGTATTAAGGATATTTTAAAAAATGCACATGAAAAAGTAAGTAGAAAATGGTAATTAGCCTTCCGGTGTGATATGTTTATTATGTGTTATTTTTAGCCAGTCATCATTCACGCGCGTTAACCAGTTAAAAATATATAAATAACTTTTTTTAACTTTAGTTCTGCACACCACTAAATATAGTGTTACACACTTCTACTTTACTGATTCTATATACGAATGTATTAATAGTATTTCCGCATTAAGAATTAAATTAATTTTTGTATNTTTAACTTTAGTTCTGCACACCACTAAATATAGTGTTACACACTTCTACTTTACTGATTCTATATACGAATGTATTAATAGTATTTCCGCATTAAGAATTAAATTAATTTTTGTATGTCTTTGATATAACAATAACTGGGGGTTTTTTCAATTCCTTCCCCAAAACAGAGACCTTCTGAAAGAATTTTTTTCAACTAAGTAATAATTGCACTGNATGTCTTTGATATAACAATAACTGGGGGTTTTTTCAATTCCTTCCCCAAAACAGAGACCTTCTGAAAGAATTTTTTTAAACTAAGTAATAGTTGCACTGAAAAAATTAGTTTGGTGAATTTGTAAGTACGGAGAGTAATTTCACTGAAAATACGTGTGATTTAAACAATGTTTCGCAATGACGATGTTTCGCAATGATCCGATGGCATTACGCTTTACTGTAGCTTAATTTCAAAAAAGTGGAGAGTGGTGAGATTTGGGCGGCTCTTAACATCGAGGTCGTGAGAGCCGACGAGGGTGAAGCGAGATGAGTAAGGAGCAGCGCCGGAATTCAAAGGCGGGGGAAACGGGAGATCCCAGCGAAAACCCGATGATCAGCGGCATCGCCTGTGGCACGATTTCCACGTCCAAAAATCTGAAAACGACCCCTGTGGGAAAAGAACCCGGTTCGCCTTTGTGGGAGCGAGCAGTCTGATCACTACATCACCGCGGCCCCTTCATTTTAAGAAGCTGTCGGTCTAAGTCCCTCCCGACTACGCTGTAGATATAACTGGAAATTGCTGCAGTGCGTACGTAAAGTACATAATGTGCGAAACAAGCGCTGCAGTGATGCAGCGACGTGTTATAAACGCGGTATATCGATATATATCGATAGACTAAAGATGAAGCAGACCTCTTATTCGTCTTCTGCTCATGTAACCAACATTGGCCTACCTCAAAGGAACATAACTGTCAAAGTTTCATGGTCAACAGTGATGAATGAGTTTACTTATATCTTAATTTTCAAAAGACAAGGACTTTTATATGAATAAAATACTCTCGCCAATTTTAATTTATCTAACAGCATTTCAAAATTGTTAGCGGAAGTATACAAACATCTCAAAGAACTTGTTTACTAAATATTGTTCTAACTTCAAATCCAATCCACGGCGTTTTTAGCTAGTCGTATTGGCAGAAAAGCAGTTCAATGTTGGGACACGGAGATTGGTCGTGCGTAGCCCGCGAGATAGGTCTACCTCATCTTTAGTCTATGGGTATACCCACCTTCATGAAGTGGAGGTCTTGGAACCTGTGAAGCCACGCGGTGTTTAGCATGCTCCCACGTTTCTCAGACGATCCCCCCTCCCCCTCTCTTAAACCCAACAAGCCGTGAACCAGGGAGGGTAGAACCCGCCACGAAACACTTCCAGAATAGGGTCGCAGTGGCATAGTGGTCAACCTACTCGCCTCCCATCTAGGCGAACGGGGTTCGATTTCCGTTTGGATCGCTCGCGGATTTTCGCATGTGGGAATCGTACTGGACGATGCTGCTGGTTGGCGGGTCTTCTCGGGGATGTCCCGCTTCCCCCCGACCTTGCATTATGGCACAACTCAATACTCACCTCACTTCACCTTCATCGGCTCTCAAAACTTCTACGTTAAGAGCCGCCTAAATCTCTCCCTTCCACTTCCAGAACGATTAACTCGAATTTCAGTAGTGAACGCCTTAATAAACGTGCTGTTGTCTCGCGATTAATTTAAGCATTTTTAAAAGTCCGACTCAAATTTTATTTATTCCAATGTTTCCTCGTTCTGCCATATTTAAAAAAAAATACATTTACAATATTTACCTGCTAATAAAAAGATGTTGATAAAGTGAAAACTAGTAAATTTGATAGGTTTTTCATGGTCAATAGAACAATTTTGTAAGCCCCGCTAAGGAGCGACATTTCTTCTCCATTTGTATCCTTCTGTCATATGTAGAATTAAAATTGCCAATGGGCCTGATCGCAATACCCGTGCGTTAACTGTGTGAAACAATGGGTATTTCAGGATTGTAAATGTTTTATTAGTATGTGAATTCGTGCTGTAATGTGTATAAATAAAGAAAAACGCTGACTTCAGCGGCCATAATTTCCAAATTACACTCGCAATACAACGGGAAGTTTGGAACTCTTTTTATTGTGAATTCGCTGCCAGCTTAACACGGAACCGACATGCCAATGTATGCTGTAGTATATATGTAGTTATGACTAGTAATTTTTTCAAAAGTTAGTTTCAAAACTGCCTACCTTACCGTCAACAACCTTTATTAAGTTATAAATATCTATTTTAACAAACGTGCATAAAAAAGGAGTAGAAATAGATGTTGGACTCGTTTGAGCATTACACTACTAATGGCAAGTGTAAAAACTGGCCTCTTTCGTCGCCGCTATTACTGCTAAAATACATGTGGATACAGAAAAAAAATTTCCGGAAGTTCATTTCCAAGGTGCATTATTAACCAGGAAGACTTGTAGAAGTAAGCATGGTGCGTTCTCACATTCTTCTGCAGTGCTGTTAAAATTATCATTCAACAAACAAAATTGTTTAATGCACTTGTATGAAAAACATCATGTTGAAGTGCAAATATTAAATGGATGTTTTGTTCAAATGGATGCAAGTCTTGTGGGTACAGGCGCCGATCTGTATCGGCTGGTAGAATATGGTGCAAAACTACACTCATTTGCAAACAAAAATTGATTACCCGCAAGGTGTCATCGCAGGAGCACGGAAGTGGGTTCAAGAACAGGACATAATTGTATGTATACCGAAAACATAAATATATTGTACCACACCAAGCATGTATTGCAGGAGACCAACACTTGCAGGATGCACATCGTACGTTGTTAGACCACCCGTAGCATGGAGATAGGCAGCTTACGTTAGGCCATGGAGGCATACAGAGGTCGGATACTCTCCTGAGGAAGATTCTGCCACAGCTGGCTCAACTGATCCTCCAAATCCGCTGCAGTTACCGCTGGCCGAAGTTGCCATCCGATATGGTCCCAAAAATTATCGACAGGCGATGGGTCTGGAGACCTTGCTGGCCAAAGAATCATGTTGACATCACAAAAGGAGGCCAGAGATACCCATGCTGTGTGAGGCCAGACATTATCCTGCTGGAAAACGGGGTTGTCAAGCTCCACCAGAAAGGGGAGCGCACATGGTTGCAGAATTTTCTGGACGTTTTACATTGACGTCAGGGTTCCTTCAATCACCACCAGTGAGGTGCGGGAATCGTAGCAAATGGCACCTCACACCATCACACCTATCGTTTGGGCTGTACGCCCCTCTACAATGAAGCATTGGTCATAGTGCTGGCCAGTACATCTCCAGACTTGAATTCAGCAGTCGCATGTATCCTGACAGAACCGTAATTCGTCGCTTAACATCACTCGTCGCCAGTCTGCAAGCTGTCATGCTTCCCAATTCCGACAGAATATTATGTACGCTCTGCGATGCTCATGTCTTAATGGTATATGTCGAAGGGAAACCGCAACGACAGATCCAGCTCTGCTTGCCACCTGGATATGGTACCGGTGGACAAAGATGTATCCCTAGCTGCCATGACATTTCTCTGGATGGTGCGCAACGACACCTGTGGAGTGCTTACGACCTGTTGCATGATGAAACGATCTTCCCTGCTGGTTGCCCACCGGGGTTGACCTGAAACTTTTCGAGGGGTATGTGTACCCTCCTGTTCCCACTGCTTCCAACTTGGATACACAGTGTAGGCAGAACAGTTCAAGTGGCGAGAAATACACCGAAACATCCAACCTACCTCTCGGAAGCCGATGATGTGACCTATCCCAAACTCACCCAGATGTACCAAGGATTGTCGAATGCGCCATCGGACATGTTGCTTGTTCACAGAGTATAGCTCTGTGGCTCATGCTGCTACTAAGGCTTTATTCGGCACTACTTGAATGATAGAGGGACATGTATGGGCCCTCGTGGCACATCTGTGCAAGCAAGCCACATTATACGCTAATGGGAGAAATGTCGGGCTATGACGATACTGTATGGTAAGCTTCATTGTACCCCTGTAATCCATTCATGATATCAATTTTTTTGCAAATGAGTGTAGTAGTTTGCTATGGTAGAGCCAAGTTCGGCCCTACAGAATAACACTACCATAGCAATGAATGAGAATGCCTTGCAATAATATGGGCATTGAAGCGACATCCCCCACATCTTGAATTATGCCAGTTCATGCTAGGGGCAGACAACAACCCATATAGCAAGGCACAGTCGGCCGTCTGTGGTTTTGCTGATGGCATTGTTGGATTACTGCTGGCCCAGAAAACTTATGGGTCTAAACAACTGGCCCTGATATGGTTAACTGCTGGTACCAGGACATTTTACATGCCATTTATGACACACTGATGGAATGTTGATGTAAATGAAACTGATGGTTGAGAGTAGGTGAACTGCTAATGGCCCATAAATGGCTTACCAACTGCATTTCTGCTATCCGACTGAAATGGGCCATATGCATTTTGCTACATGGTAAGTGTCTAACCAAGTTAGACACTGTCACCGCCAGGGTGTCTCATTCTGCGACTACGAGGCTCTGGGTGCCAATTATAGTGGTGAAGGGCGCCACCCAGCGAAGTAATTATAATGCCTGGGCTGGGACAGGGCAGGAGACTCCTAGGCCTGTGGGCCTTGCGATGTTCGGCAGTGTGGCGATTTTCAGCCTATCCCAAAAGGCGGTTAATGTGGCGTATGTAGTTGAAACATATGTGAACTTAATTGTGTATGACTAACTAGCTACTCCGGGGTTACCAGGTCTTGGAGCGAACACCCTAAAAGCCATCATGCCAAAAACAGCGATGTCTGACTAACATAAGAATTACTGAGGCACTGAATTAACTGAAAAATAAAACACAACATGTAGAATAGCGATGGATGTTTATTGATAAAACCACAACTTGCGAACACGTGGTTACAGAAGCGAGCATAGCCCGGAACAAGTACTTACCAAAAAATAAAGAAACTTAATATGCTAAATAATTACGTGAAGCAGACAATAGCTTTAGCGAGTTGAAAAGCGCGAGGACAAACAAAATTGCTGTGCACAACTACGTGGTCGGTGCACTCGTCAGTTAATGTGGTTAACGGCCGTGGGCCGAAAATTTTAAATTGAAACTATCCCAAATAGTCGCTGCGATTGTGAGAGGGAGAGAGTGGACCACAGGAGACAGAAAAAAACAGTTCCAGATTAATAAAGTTGCAGAAGTTACCAAATCAGTTGAAGTACAAAAGATGCAGGTATCTGGTGTGTCGCGTCCGCTCCCTCTTGCAGTCCGAGAAGAACTGGACGATTGACTGGGCAGTCGTCTCCGGTTACCTCGACCAGAAATGAGGGCTGCAACATAACTTAACTGTAAACAGAGAAACAAAATAACTCTTGAATTACATACAGAAAACGGGCAGGAAAAATAGCAATTAAATATACAGCACTGAAAACAATAGTAAAAATATAAAAAATCAAACCAACCTGCAACTATGAGTGGACGGAAAAATATATGTTAAATTAATTAGTACATTAAATACACACTAGGACAGGCTATCGACTGTAATTTCCTGCAACAAAAAATACAACACAGCAGTCCCCCTCCAATAAGATTCACAACTCAATTGATTAGTGGAGAATAAACTAGGTAATTCAGCTGGATTGCTTTGCATTTGGTACTGCTCAAACATCACAAAGTTCAGTCGGCCTGCCCTTGAACTCCAAAATTAATTTCACGCCCACTCCTGTGATGTGTCCAGAAACCTGACTGAAAACTTTTATTGTAGCATCTGATCATTAGCAGTCTGCTGTAAAAACACATAAAGTACTCTCGCGGGGGAACAGTAGTAACACCTGGAGCACACACCACTTGCGCACAGACTAGTCAGCCACGGCATAAGTGAAAAGGCCATACCTGCACCAGGGGAAAACATTGCCGATAGATGTAATGGCTTTTTTTAACATTGGAGAATCCACACACACACTGCAGTTGCAGTTTCCTTAACATAGTTTTGAGTCCATTGTTTTCGCGGTACTCGCTGGGGGTCGCCGTGGCATGTGTCCAACGATGAATAGCCAGGCAGGGGCAAGCACCCGCCGGGTGGCTGACATCTGCATGTTAGGTTAGGGCTCTGAACAGAGGAGAAACGACAACACCAAGAAGGGAAGGAGAGGCAAACCCGTCAGGTGGGCATTGCAGCTACTTTCACACGACTTTAATATCAAGCATGTCCCTGAAAAAGAGAACGAGCTACCCAACCACCTGGCATGGAAACCTGATAACACCGAAACTGTGCAGGACGACGATGACTGTGGGTGTTTATTCCCCCCAATCCAAATGGAATGCTAAACCATGTTCAAAGCAGACATAAGGTTTAACCACCTCGCACAGTTCTCTATAGTAAACGAGGATAACACCACCCTCCTTCCTAGCACATGGGCTGAAATCGAAGCCAGAGTATGCCAAGCCAAGACACAGTGGCCCATGGCTAGGCACATTCGAGGACAGTGCGAGAAGGAACAGCTTGAACATCTATGCCTGCTTAAACAACTTATTCAGGCACGACTACTGGGACCACTGGGACCTCTGAGAGTGTGATGGCCCTATGCTCCACCTGCTACCAACTGCATGCTGGGCACCCCTTGGCCGAATAAACTAAGTGGCAGGTAACCCAATTCTTTCACTGGGTAAGACACGTGGCAGAAATCCGAAAATACATATGCAGCTGTCGGGAGTGCCAATTTGGAGAATCCAGGAGGTCCGATGATGAACAAAAAGTTGTCCAGAAAATGACCATCCCATTTAAAGATATTGCGATTGACATTATGGAGCTCTAGCCATGCATCACCAAAGGAAAATGCTTCTTGATAGTCGTCACCATTCCGTTTATTCCCTGGATGGAGGTGTATCCTGTGACACCCAGGTACCTACCAAATGCAAACTTTTCAAGACAGTTCTTTATGCAGCGGGGATATCCAAAAACCAACCTTTCGAACATCTGTAGTCAGTTCCAGGGCAAATGTTGGAAACAATGGTGTCGAACACTGAAAATCACGCCTACCACGAACCCGGTCTACCGCCATAGGGGAAAATTCGGCCGAGCGAATAAATCAGGCCATTAAGGGGCAACTCTACCTCTGATTGGGGGACGAAAACTCCAAATGGGATACCCACCTGGCAGATGCATTGTTCTGCCTCTGCACTCATGTAAACGATGCCTCTGGTGTAGCACCAGTAGCTATCGTACAGGGAATATAGTTACTACACCCTGGAGAATGCGATGGTGTGAAGCGCACCTGGGTGACCTACTGCTTCGGTGTCATGCGCAAACTGCGCGTCACATTGTATGTAAATAGTTCAGTGTTCACTAGCACTGTTGGCGCTATCGCTCATATATTGTTACTGGGCATGTTTGTTGCGCTTAAATTACGGGTGCATAAATGTCAGTAAGAGTAGGGTTTGGGGAAGTAGCTGTCAGCTGCGTGCACATAACGGTACTTTCGGCTGGAGCAGGGCTGTTCAAAGGGTGAGGGGGGTAGGATGGCCTCACACTCTTCCTTGTTTTCTTTTTATCTGGACCAGGTCCATCACTGGGAGATACATTTTTGCCAGTTTTGAAAATATTTCTGTTTTTATAAAGTCAGTTTCCTTCACAACCAGGCCCCCTTTTGCCTCGTCTTCGCAGTATCGACGCAGATGTGCGAACTCGCGATGCGGTTGCACAGGTTTGGATGCGGGTGTCTGTTCCAGAATTAATACAGAGTACATGCAGTCATCCACAGGATAATGGATTATTGGGTCCAGTGTGTAGCGGAATTCCGGTCGCACTGTTCCAGCCACGACTTCAAGGACATCCTTCGTGGACATGTGAGGGTGGTACGTTTCCACTTAGTTGATTTTATGCATGGCAAAAGTAGACAAGGGTTCATTGGATTTATGGTTCTCCAGAATAACATGGGCAACCCAACTGTAAATATGTGAATGTACCCGCAAAATGGCATTCGAATGCACAGCGAAACTCTTCCCAGGTGATGCTGTAGTGGACGATACTGCACCACTATTTCCGAGTGTCACCACTTAAAAGTCTCCAACACAATTCGGCCAGTCTTTGTCTTCCATGCACTAGTGATGTAGTCGACTCGTGCAGTGGTGTAAGAAATGTCGAAGTATCTTAGGTTGGCAGTCCTACAAAGTCTGGCAGGGACTGAAAATGGTCCATCGTTGACGACGGTGCTGCCGCTGAGAAACCACGTGGTTGGGTTTTTGTTGTGGCTTGGGTATGTCTGGTGCCATTCGGTTTCGTAGCCACGTGGAGGAGTGGTATGGCACGCGCCGCTGGAGGAGTGAGTGGGGAAGCTCGGCAAGTGTGCCCTGGAATGAGCATGGCAGCTGCAGTAGGCTGAGTTGCAGCGTGCACTGTTGACACGAAATGCTCAATCCCGGCATAACACCATTCGCTCTGGTTGATGTACTGTCGATGGGACCGCAACTCACAGCTGTCATAGCACGTGAGTTTTGAGTTCATTCCCTGGCAGTGGGCACGTTGATATCGCTCGGGTTGGTTGTTGGTGACACTGAAAGTAACTGGTTGAGTTGTTGCGGAGAAAACAACAGGTGGGCGTGTAAGTTCCTGACATCACATGCACTGGAAAATGTTATCTGTAGTGACAGTGGCAAGTTCCTGCTGCGTCACAACTCGTTATGGTACACTTGGCAGCACTGATTGTACGAAAAGGTTTCTTGGCTAAGTACTTCGCACCAATGCACATTGCTGCATTTTAGAACTGTTCTTCGAAATATGGTTGATGCAATTATTTGATTTTTCACGGCGCACTTGCAGCTTGCTGTGTCACTTACAGGGTCAACGGTACTCCAGACCTGGTGAGGTTTCGCACAATGATCACACAAATCGGCCGTTTGGCCTGTAGTAGTATGCACCATAGCTTCGGAATACAGTTCACTGTTTATTCGGCCAATGTCCTCGCGCATTCACTGGGCTTCTACGAGGTTGTCACATTGACAGGTGCTAGATTGAATTAGAACTAACATAAATGGTTCCGTGCTCGATAGTGGGTGCAGACACTTCAATCACAGGTGTTCCACTATGCCGTTGGAGGTATGCCAATCTATCTACCTGCTATCACGTCACAGTTGGCGGAGAAACTCCATGGTTGCACCCAGCTGATCTTCGCCGAGGGTCAACGAACCACCCTGCCCACAACTGCCTCCCCTGTGCTGCATATGGGAAGGGTGACTTGTCTGGGCAGAGGTAGGGGTGGTGCATCACTCATGCCAGCTTCCAGCTGTTGCCTCCCTTGTCTCGCCAAGTGGGATGAAAGAGGGAGTTGGATGGTGCTCCTAAAAATGGCGGCATTCGTCCCCATTACTGTTGTGGAGTTGGTAGTCTGATGCTCACCATGTGATGTTCATACGTTTCCTGCCCTGGCACGAAGATTTGTTGACTGACACTGGCACTGCCCTGCCCTCTTCGTATTCGAAGTTGAAAATTTGGGGTGCAGGAATTTTTGCCCAGAGTTTTGAGAAGTTGTCCGAAAAACTCAGGATTTACACAGGTAAACTTGACACATGAAACTACACTTGCAATAACAAGGATAGGTTCACACATTCAGGTTAGGCATAGGACAGGTTTTACAAGATGTAGGAAAATCAGTTAGGTAATATGGTCCTGGAAGGGTGATACATTATGGGAACAGGGAGAAGGAAGGTTAAACTTATAGTGACAGATTTTGAATTACTTGTAGAGTTATAATGGGTGCCAGAGCATGAGAGACTCATCAAGGGGTAGGCTGTTTGCCCTCGTGTCTCCTCCTGTGATCATCCTGCGATGAGACGACGTCGACAATAATATAAAGTTCTGTCTATGCCTACCTAAAAGGCTGGTGGCCCCCTCATACACATCTAATTACCCTGGTCAACATGATTTTTTTTCACAAGGAAACTGAATAGCAACCCTAGTTCAGTTTTTTTTTTTTTTTTTTTTTGCTGAATTCAAATATGTAATCAGATTTCTTCAATCAGGCATAGACATTTACGCTTAATGTACTACTGTATGATGCTACTCGCTCCCTGTGAGATACAGGGTGGGTCGTAGGGTACGAGTTTCCTCTCTGGCGCAGACTATAGGTGCCTTGGATATTGAGGGTTGAAACCTCGGGCAATGTTTTGTCCGCTTTCCTTCTGTGGCCGTAAGGGCAAAACTTCGTCGGGGGCGAATTTGTTTGGAGGCGGGTTGTACCTTTCTTACAAAGATGACTGTTATCGTTGCGACAGGGAGAGGTGGAGGTATGTAATAACTTGGTCTCTCAGTGTTTTAATAAAGAAGTTTTTATTAGGCAAAAAATATACCCACACTGTCCGAATCTGTAACTAGCAAGCTGGGAGCCTTAAGGGCGTATAAAATACCAAAATGCTCACAGATTTTAATGTAATGGACGTAAGGCGTCGGGGACTCAAAGGCTACTTGAGCGACGAGTGCTGGCACTTAGCTGTTTCTGACACGGAGCTTTCCCACATGTCTTGATTCGGCACTTTCCCACGCGTCTTGACTCAGCGGCGACACCGCTAGATGCCCTATGTCTTTTCCCACGCGTCTCACTCGGGGCGCCTCAGCGACACCCCTAGACGCTTTCTGCCTTTTCCCATGCGTCTCGAATGCCTGTGAAATATTGCATTGTTTTAGTAAGCAGATGGCCAGTAGCCAGTATTGAAATTGTAGTGAGCCTAAAATAAGCCATGCAAAATTGAAGGAAGGAATATTTATAGGGCCGCAAATAAGATCACTAATATTGGATTGTGAACATTTTGAGGAACTGTTACATCCACCGGATAAAGCTGCGTGGAAATCATTCAAAAATATCTGTTGTGGATTTCTTGGCAATAATAAAGAAGAAAACTATAGTGAAATAGTGACTGATCTTCTGATGTCGTACAAAGGAATGGGCTGCAACATGTCTTTGAAAATTCACTTCTTGGACTCGCACCTAGACTTCTTCCCTGAAAATCTTGGGGCTTTTTCTGATGAACATTGTGAGCATTTTCATCAGCAGATTTCTACTATGGAAAAGAGGTATCAAGGCAAATGGAGTCCCAATATGCTGGTCGACTACTGCTGGACCATGAAGAGAGACATCCCGAATGCAAAATATGGCCGAAAATCATCATATCAAACTTTTTAGGTAAGCATAAATTAGATGTATATATATTATTTAGTGTTTCGTAAGTACTAATTCTTTTAAAACTTGAAACACTTGCCACAAAAAAAAAACCCTGCCTGATAGACAAAATCTGAGAACATATTTGAACTCAGCATGTTAAAAATATTTAGACTTTGTTTATTTAGTCCTTGTAAAAGAAAAAACATTTTTTTTTTTTACCAGTGTTATCACATGAGACTGTTAAATGGCCGTCTCGCACACCAAAAACACAAGTTCAACATCGCTAGGTGCGGTGACGCAGTGGGTAGAGGAATGAAAAAAGGTCATATTGTCGTGAAGTGACCAGCAGTGAAATAAAACAATTACTCACACTTCCTTGAGTTTACTCACTGATAGACCCTCCTGAAAGGCATTAACATAGCTCTGGCGGATAAGGCACACTCGCAGCCTACACAGTAAAAATGGCAAGTGACAGATGAAAAGAAATTAATGCAGTAAACCCACGGCGCGATTCGAGCTGGTGTGGTTGAGAGTGGCCCAGCCCCCGGGGCTATGTAAACAAAATAATTAAGTTTCAGATCAAATTAACTCTGTTGATACAACACTACGGCTTGGCACGAAGAAATTGAAGTGCCCGGGGGCGCACAGCATGCATCCACTCGCCTTAGGCATGTAGAACTAACTGAACGAGCATGGCAGAGGCCATGCGGACTCCAGCTCGAAAGCGTGCCAGTTGGACATTAAAATACACTGACACTTCGATTAAGAAAATAAACACATACAAATGCATACACAATACTCTAGAAGACATAATCACTCATTAATTTGTGTCAGTAAATGAAACACAAAAAGAAAATGAATAGGTAATAACAAGTGAAAGCAACACAATTTTGTTTGGCCTCGGGCTGTTTCTCCCAGTCTGCTGCATTTATAGCTGGTTTGTTTAAATATCACCCTTTTTAATTATTTTATAAGAAAACTGCTTGCACCCTAATTTTTATTCGCTATAGAGTAGCAACAGGTGGCTCGCAGTTGGCGAGTCCACTCTGATTCCAAGAGGGTAGAGGGTAGCCATGCTCTATTACGTGTTTAAGAAGTCACGTTTTCACTAAGGGCGAACATAAACATGGTTTGTTATAACCTTGTTAGAGCCCATAATTTACTGGGTTATTGAAACACTCGCACTTCATGCACGACACACACATGGGCAAGTAAACAATGAATGAAGAGGGCACACTGGGATTTTTAGAGCACTATAACCACTGTTTCATTCTTGCTGCATCCATTTCCTCTGTGGTATTATTACTGGGGACATCTCTTGGCAGTACTGGTCAGCCTGAACTATCTTTCCCTCAAAAGATCTCTCTTGAGGGCATGAAAGCAGGGCAGTCATCTGACTCCTACAGTACCCAGGGGGTGGCATAGGAGTCGTGGAGGGGGTGACTGTCATGTTCGGGCCGACTATCCACATTAGAGGGCAAGTCGTAGCATCACTGTTGGGGCGGGGTATACTGGTGGGTGTTAAAGTGAGGCTGTCTGCGGATGATTGTGTGTTGTATGCAGAGGTGTGTGTATATGTAATTTGCAGGAGGACATAGAACAAATAAGGTGGTGGGCAGAAAGTAATAAAATGATTAAAGTACGAAAAACAAAAATAGCTATGTTCACTACGAAGAAGGTAAGGTACGAAGGCACCTACAAATGACAAGGGTAGGGTATATCAGAAGCTTCACAGTATAAGTACATAAGGGTGGAGATTCAGAGTGATCTTATTGTGGTAAAAGCAGGTACAGAAAGTGGTATCAAAGGAAAGGGCTATGACAATGCTGGGAAGGGTCTTGAAGATGGTCATTAGGGAGGTGATGAAGGATTATGAAGTTACTATTAGGCTGGCAATAGAATATGCAGCTTCAGTCGTGTGACGAGGAGGTATGGGAGCTGGAGAGGTTGCAAAGAAGGGTAATGAGGTTTGTTAAGGGTAAATGAGGAAGGTAGAGGCCAGAATGGATAATGAAATCAATTTTTTAAGCCAAATGATGAATGATTGGGGTGGTGCTGCCTAAGGGACAGGCAAAGAGTGGAGAGGTTGGTCAGGATGTATAGAGGTGAATGGAGGAATTGGTGGAAGTTATGTATACATTTAGCCAAGAGGCTGTACAGAGGGAGAAGTGCAAAGAGGTTTCAGAGGTTATAATGGAAGACAGAAAGGGGAACGCAGTCCATGCTGATGAGACTGTGAGGGAGTGGAAGGTGCTGCAGGAGGAGTTTGTACAGGTGATGCGGATGGCTTGAGCTAGGAAGGCACTGCAGAGTGAAATGTAATGAGGGAGGGAAGTGCTTATCTCGAAGTTTGGGTTGCATAAGGGATCAATATAATGAAATCAGTTTTAAAAATGCAGGTGACTTTATTTGTTACTGGTTCAAATATTTTCGTGGTATGGTATTGAATGGTACATCTACGACTATTTATTGATGTTGGAATATGTCATATCCAATGTTTTTTAATGTCATTAAGCATTGGAACTACCTGTATATT
Organism: Clitarchus hookeri; assembly: GCA_002778355.1. NCBI lineage: Eukaryota > Metazoa > Arthropoda > Insecta > Phasmatodea > Phasmatidae > Clitarchus > Clitarchus hookeri. The sequence continues at coordinate 60,512 of NQII01007129.1, read as the reverse complement.
CTCCATCTCTGTATTCAAACAACGCACTTGAAACAGCACATAGCATTCGTTCTGTGCCTCAACACAGCCATTGTCACATGGAGGAACAGAATGATTGATGTGCTTGAAGCTGGTAATATCAGTGACACATAATAAAGACGAGGTAGGCCAATTTTCATCTTCTGCTAATGTGTCTATCATTGACCTACGTATACCAATACAACTGCCAAAGTCACATGTTCAACAAAAATGAATAAGTTTGAATCTTAATTTTCAAACGACGAGCCCTTCTATTTTGATAAAATACTTTTACTAACTTGCCTGTAACCAAATTCTAATAGCATAAAAAATTGGTTAGAAGAAGTATACAAACATCTCAAAGTTCTTCCCTAGATAAACTATGTTCTAACCTCAAATCCTAACTTAGACGTGTTGATAATCAGTTCACTCTTGTGACCATGGATTTGATGCTACGCTAACTTCAGCACGCACTACCCCATTTTACCTTTACGATTTGTGCAGGATAGTTAAATCGCCTAAGGAATAAGTGATCGAGCACATGCACATACGGCTTATTGGTTTATATGCTCGGTGACATTTGGAAACAACAACAGTTGTGTTTTTTTTTTACCAATATGGCGGTAAATCATTCGCCATATCAAAAAGATGATCAAGGTAATTATTCGAATGTTGTGGGTTATGTTTTACAGTGTTTTGATTGTTTTGTTTTCGAAAGAGTTAAATAGCGTAGGAAAGACGAGTTTGAATTTAATTTGAAGTGTGTGCAACAGAAAATAAGTGAAAGCAGGTGAATGTGCAGTGCTTTAGGTAGTTATGCAACTATCGTGTTGAATAAAGCATTGATAATAAATAAATTAAATTTATTTCACTGTAAGAGTGCAACGATTTGTACAGAAACAAATTTTAACTTGGGATAGGAGACAGTTTTTAATTTCATATTTTATATAACTCTAGTATAACGAAATGTTTTCAAATATGTTTACATTGCAAGAGGAAGTGAAAGTGGTTTTTGTAGAAATGAACGCCAAATTGTCATGTGTATTTTTCCTTCGTTCAAACACGTGTAGATCCGCAGAATAAATGTCATGATGTTGATTATTGCGACAGTAGTATCGTAAGTGGTAATTTTCTAGTTTAGGGGCTTTTCTGAAAATAATTTAAAAAAACTCCAGAAAGTGGTATATTTCGACTCTACTAATAACGTAGAACACGAATATATTAGGGGCATCGCTTTAAAATAAGTACAACATATTTTTAAAAATTGAACAAGTTTGTGAGGTGACTGTTTCTGACAGTTTGTTTACGTTTTGAACGAAACGTTTTATGCCAACAAAAGTTGCATTAACGGGTTCTGCATAGCTTACCTTGTTGATATTCAAGACGGCGTAATGTTAAAATAAGTAGAACATATTTAAAAAAACTTGCGAAAAATGTTTCTTTGTGTCTATTAACGTCAGAGGAATTATACCAGCCCCCTACCTAGGTGAGTCAATTTACATTCTTTTGGTGTGTTTTACGGTTCCTTTAAATCCCTGCAATCCTACATTCGTATTTTAGTGTAAAACCCAAACATCCTAGGTTAGTGTAAAACCCAAACATCCTAGGTTAGTATAAAACCCAAACATCCTAGGTTAGTGTAAAACCCTACTATCCTAGGTTAGTTTAAAACCCTAACATCATAGGTTAGTGTAAAACCCAACAATCCTAGGTTAGTTTAAAAATGTAAAATAGTGATTCGCCCATCGTGGGGTTAGGTTTTGTTAGGTTAGGTGGGCACATATTACGAAATTAGTCGGACGTTAATGCCCCTAGTATATTCGTGTTCTGCATCATTAGTAGAGTAGAAATATATCATAATTTTAAAATTTTATCGTGTTTTTCAGAAAAGCCCCTAAACTAGATAATTACTGATGTTTTCACATTGCAGCGGAATGTAATTATCTACAGTAGCAACCATGTATATAAAAGTAACACATTCAATATAACAAATCGGCCAATTCCACTTAATTCATTTTCACGACACAATTTGAAAGACAAATGTAGAGGTAGTGTATCCATTTGTCCACACGCACACTTGTTCACCAAAACGTTGGGCCTAAAAGTAAGAGTAGCCAACACAAGAACATCAAAACTCCTTTGATGTAAGACCTACTCTTCTCTTGATTGGACAGTTTAAGCTAGTTAACACTGACTGTAGACAGCAGATTTTCTTTTGCTGTTTTGTATGTCAATTATGCTACCTTATTGTATGCCATTTTTGATTGGAGACAAGCCCTTAGTTTGTTGGAATTCAGGTGGGCTTGTAATACATCCTGCGGAAATAGTACAAAAAAATAATCTCTCAAGTTGGTAACTGAATAGAAATTTGGCCATATTTCGTGCTCCTTTATCCTTCTGTGTGAATGTCCCATTTTGAATATTAATGTAGGCCTACATAATTCCATCAACACAATATTTACATATTTCCGATTTCATATTGTCTAATGTCTGTTGTCTGCTAGCAGTGTAGGTAGATACAGCAAAGTCAGGGAAGTATTTTTCCATTGCAACTGCTGCAGAAGCATTGCCTTTGCGATGGCGTACCTGAATGGCATGAAGCGTAAAGTGCTGCAGCAGCACTTTGCTGTATGTTGAATGCACCCATATACGCCTATTTATTGCTTTGTCACAAGTTATGAGCAAAAACTTAATATTGTTGTGTGAATCACACATACCCAGCATGAAGGTATCATTCATGGAATCAAAAAACTGAGTGATGTAGTGCAGTGGTAAATGACTCGACTCACATTTGGAAGGACCCTGGTTCGATTCCCGGTCCTGCCATCCTGATTTTGGTTTTCCAGGGGTTTTCAAAATCACCCCAGGCATATGCTGGGATGGTTACTTAGTACAGGCCCTAGCCTATGCGTTCCCATTTCCCAAATATACCGGGTGTTTCAGAGGGAAACTGACATACATTAAGAGGTGATGGTATGGACCATTCTGAAGGGAAAAGTCAATAAACGTAGACTCTATTCGCATTGGTTTCTGAGATACAGCTAGGTGAAACTATCAGAATTGGGGACGGCAGTAAATGAACAGATGGTTACGTGTTGGGTTTTATTGTCTAAATTCCCTTTACAACACATGTTCACAAATGCCACCACCAACTTTATGCATTTTGCAGCTTGTGTAGTCAGATGCTGTGTTGCTAATCAGAGCTGGTGCCCACATTCTTCTTTAACGTGCGCACAAGCATTTAACATGATGCAAGCAAGCAATTCTTCCCTGTTTGCCTGTCGACTTCTGTCTTAAACCAACCCCACAAACAATAATCTAGCGAAGTTACATTACACCAAAGTTGGCTGTGTGCGCATGGCCCAGTTTGTTAAAAAAAAATTACTAAGCTCCATGAAAAAAAACCATTAACTAACTATTGGAAGCATGTGTGTTTTCGGCGTGTGAAAACATCAAGGTTTAAGAGAATGTTGTGCTGGATGCATGCGTTTGTAAAAAATAACTGGCCGGTACTGAAATTGTTTAGTTTTCTTTTCAGGTTCCACCTTCATTGCAGCGAGTCAGAGGCCAGATGGCACATGGAGAAAACCGAGACGAGTGAGAGACGGTTACGTACCTCAAGAGGAAGTTCCTCTGTAAGTTATTGCACTCGTGTATAGTGTAAACTGAGCACTTTTGAAAGCCTTGTGTAAGATCTACTTGCATACACATTGTGTGGTCTTCCACCATATGTAACGTTAACATTATTCATGCGTTCATCAAATGGAAATGTGAAATTATTACAAAAGTATATATGTTGTCAATTAACGTATTTAAAACAAAGGAAAAGGAATAATTTTTGTATTCACGAATGTTTACCTAAAGCTTTTAATTCAACTTTAAGACATAGAATTACTTTCCCTCCACTGTTACCAACTTCAGAGAGTGCATGTCAGTCATTGTGTTTGTTAAAATATATCCAGGTTCGGACATTGACATTTTTCGAATGTTCATTTCAAAAGTGGTCAATTAACTGTGAACAGCGTATATCGTTACTGTTTAGTAGTAAAAACTTGCAACTGGAATTTAAGCAAGGTTGCAATGGGACTGGATAACCTGGAAAAGTCAGGAAATTTGAAATTGTGATTGCCGCTCATCTAGAAAATGGGGAAATGTCAGGAAATTTTAAAGATCTTAGGGATGTCAGCAAAATGTCATGGACTTTGAAAGCTGCTAGGGAAGTCAGCAAAATGTCAGGGAATTTTAAGCATGGTAGGGAATTCTGTGATATGCAAGCTCTAAGGCCTATCAGGTTTTTCTATCTGAAAACAAAATTTGTATCCATATCTAATATATAAAATTCTCCCGTCACAGTGTTAGTCACTGAACTCCTCCGAAACGGCTGGACCGATTTTTATGAAATTTTATGTGTACTTGGTAGGTCTGAGAATAGATTTATATCTATTTTTTACACCCCTAAGTAATAAGGGTGGCCACCCCCAAACAATTTTTTTTTATTGTTTGAACAAAATTTTTATTTTTTTATGATGTGGCATCAAAAAATACATACCCTCCTACATTTTCACCCTTCTTCCACCAACCCTTAATTTTTTATAGCGATATTAGTAATTTAATAAATTTTGCCCTAGGTCGATAACTGATCAATTATCATCGATCATTTATCGATCTAGGTTACAATTTATTCCCACCAGGTGTCTCCCAGTGACACAGCATGGAGTAGCCGGTCTCCACTTTCTCTCACACAATAACCTTTCTCTTATTCATTTGTGCTCAGATCGTAGTAGTGACGTGTTTACAATTATATTTTCAATAATTAAGTGTACTTCTTAATTAACTTTATTATTGATCGCAAAGCTGTAATTGTTTGTATTTCCATTTTATTAATATTTATTAAATTATCTAATTTTATATTCCGTCATTGTCCACAGAGCTCCATGCCTCTTCCACTAATATACCACATCCTCACACACTTACAATAAGTTATAGTTATTTTTTTCTAATACTATAATCACTAGAAATACTTTTTATGGCAAAACAACGTTTGCCGGGTCAGCTAGTGTGTGTGTGTGCGTGTCTCTATATATATATATATATATAATTTTTTTTTTTTTTTTTCGTCATCATTATACAGTATGCGTTTGAATTTGACTGGCAAATGTCACCTGCGTTTTCCATATGAAAAAATAATCATAAAACATATATATGACCAATTGTTTAAAATAAAATGCTTGCTAAGGATTGTTGACCACTTTCTTTGAAGCTGGAGCCAAAATACAAGTTTAATGTTAATATTACCAAAGTATCGAAAATGGAACAATTATCTTCAGGATTATGTGTAACTGAGCGAATATCTGCAAATCTCATGTGTCTCATTCAAAAAAGTCTCTATTGTTTATAATTACCTCTAATTGGTATTTCAACTACATATTATTAATCAGTACGTTAATATTAATTAAAAAGATAATCTTTTCTTATGTTAGACGCCACCATTTCCAAGGAATTCAAGCACAAATTTTTAAATTGTTTAATGATTGCACCTGGCAGGTGAGCAACACTCAACTCACTTGGTGTAGGCGGGTGTAACTTGGCAGGCGTGTGTAACAGACGTTCGCAGAACACATGTTGGTGGTCTCTAAATTAAGAAAACTAGTAAGGGGTGTGTGAAACTATTAATTTACAAATCTCCATAATGTTGCAATGATGTGAGTCACGGTTCACAGAACGTGTTCCAAAATCACACATCGTATGGACAGTTATTGTACACGACCATCTCGTTGGGCCAGTCATCTACATTTCCACGACTTAGCACTGTGTTTACAGTTTGATGGTTGAGCACTCGATGCCACAGCTTCTGGAGTATGTTCCACTTGATGTGCATATTGTTACGAACAAGCTTTTCAGCCAATTCGTACTTGAAAGTATATGGGGATGTAACTCAATAATGACCCATGATTCGGTAGAGCACAACAATATCTGATGAGGTTTATTAACATTAAGCTTTTACAAAAACTATTTACGTTACTATTGATCGGGGGAGCTTTACATTGAATTTAATATGATTAGTCATTAAGTTTAATTCACGCCATTTTATTTAACTTTAACTGGAAAGTCATCACCTTGTTGAAGCCGGAGGCTGATTCTACGAGATGGTTAACGCCGGCCACACACACCCATCCGCCTGGTCTGCTTCGCTGGTCGGGTCGCCAAAGGACTAAAGATGAAAGAGTGAAAGACAACAGACAGACGTTCCGGGTGTTACGCCGGCCTATATCAAGCGCACGGTTCTGCAACCCCGCTCAGTGACCGGTGGAGGGGATTTCTGCAACTGTCTTGTTTCGCAACGATCGACGACTAAATTGTGGCGTTGCAATCTCGCTCATTTCCAGGTTAAATGTTTGAAGGTGTGATCAGGCAAGCCGTTCAGCTAAGGCCTGATCACACCATAACAATATATAGTTGTGGTTCCAGCATGATAGCGCCCCGTCACATTTCAGCACAGAGATTTGTAAATATTCTGGATACAGCTTATCCTGGAGTTGGTCTCGTGGCCTGACGTGTACGTTCATCTTAAATTATGCCTTTCAATTTCTTATTTAGGGACGTGTTTAAACATTATTGTGTGAAATGCATGTTAACACTGAAGAGGACCTGCTTACGAGATTCGTTAATGTGTTTGGCAGCATCTGCCACATGCCAGGAGTATTCAGAAGGGTTCGACAATCCGTGCAGCGTTGTGGTTGGCACTTCGAAGAGCTCCTTTCAAAAATAATGCTTTGTTCTTGTCTGTTTTGTAATTATACTGTAATGTTCTTTTGTTACTAAAGGTTCGTTTTAGTGTTTTTTGTGATTTCATTTACTGTAATGTCTACATGTTATTAAAGATATTTTGTAACTACATGTATTGTAATGTCTGTACATTATTAAAGGTTTGTATGTGTCAGCCTACGAATCAGTGTAAATTGCTCTTCTAGGCACACTCCATCAGCAATACTAACTTTGTTAGAGTAGGTTTTACTGAACACACATATTAGAACATTATAGCGCATTGGGTATACCGTAACTTTCTAGCTGCACTGAGAAATGAGGTGTTTGCATTGATACACTAAATTGCATCATTGTAGGGATTTGTAAATTAAGAATTAAAAGTACGAACCTCACCACTTTACTTCATTTGGAGACCACCAGCATGTATTCTGTTAACGCACACCTGTCAGGTGCAATCCCTTAAAAATTCTGAAATTTGTCCTTGATTTTTTTAAAAACTGTGGCGTTTAGGGTGGTAATACAAGATCACCATTTTCATTACTTTTAATGCACTGATTAATAATACAACATTTGAAAACCAAGTAAGATCTGGAATCACATAATTTTATGCCACATAAGGGGTGCAAACTCTATTTTTTGTGACATTTCACAACAACAGCGGGATTTGCAGTGGTTGTAGATATTTGTTCAACTGCACATTATCCTGCTGATGATTGTTCCATTTCAAATACATTTTGTAATATTTACATTAAACTTGTATTTTAGCTTTAACTTCAAAAGGATGTACAGCCCTTAGGAAGTATTTTAGACCATTGGTCATGCATATGTTTTTGAAGTATCTCTTCGTAAAGAATGTGAAGGCAGAGTTTGCCAGCAGTCGAAATCAGGCTCATCCTGTATATTTAGTTTTTTTGGTGCTTATCAGTTAAATTTTACATGGGTATTTTAGTAACCCGGCTAGCTACCATATTGCCACGTTTGACTTGTGGCGTATTGCAACTAGCTCATGGTGCAGTAACAGCTATCTACTTAAATTTTTGTCAAGGTGAAAGATTTTTCAATTGGGTAATATAATGTAGGGCCTAATATACTGTATTTTGTGTATGGCCAAACAGTCTATTAGCAGCCCAATGAATTTTTATCTGAAAACTGATGGGTGCTGAAAAATAATTTGCGTTATGTTAGAAACACTCATGAGTAAACGATTGCACTCTTTGCAGTGCAAATGATCGTAAACTGCAAGTTCCACGACTTACATTTTAGACACATTTCACGCTGAAAAAGACTGGAAATTTCTTAATTGTTTTTCGGGAAACCTGGAAAAGTCACAGAAATTTTATGCTTATTTTCTGTAACAACACTGATCAGAATACATACATAAACTATGCAGTATTTTTAGAAGTTTACTCGTAACTATTTTTATGTCATATGGCTGGGGCATCACATGCAATAGGCCAATCTTGTTTTGTTGTTTAAGGTACTAATCAGAGGAGAAGATGCGGCAGTGAAATAATAAAAAAAGCAAGAAAACTCCCGTTGTTCTGCTGTGCGACACACAGCACATGTAACCTCATCATAAATTCTGAAACTGCTGTAGGTATGATCGTGGTTGTAGGCACCCAGCACGGGGGGCAAAGGGAGTGGTCGGCCTCCTACTTTTCAGCCAGCAGGGACGTTGCCCCTCTGAGTTGATAAGTGGTCAGTCAGTACTTCAGTTTAATTATATTTGTGAGTTAAGGTTACAAGTAGGCTGCTAGGCTACCAAAAATATATAAAAGGACAATAATTCAAGTACCCAAAGTCTAGTGCTTGTAGACACGCACACACACACAAAGAAGGACGACACATTTTTCATGCGGTTGCACAATCGTTATGTTTTGCTAGCTACGCCAACTTTATCAGCCGGTGTGTTGTAGGACACTGCAATAAGGTGGAAGGGCATTGCCAGGTGGCAAACTAAAACTAGTGTTACATGGGACGCCTGAGGGGCGTATGTGAGTTTGTGAGAGATGGAAGTCTTAATAAAAATAAAAGAACAATATTGGTTTTCTAATTTATTCACACAACTATTATTTACAGCATTAAATTGTCTGTCTCCACTTTCACTATTTTTATTTAACAGTGAGCGCAATATTTAATGTCTATTTCATCTCTAATTAACGTCCTTCTTAATATGTCTGTGTGGTTCTAGTCAATTAACTCATACTCGTCAATAACACGTGTTCAGTCTATCTGTTGCCACCATTTGTAATGTCTTTTACTCACACATTTAGGCCAGCCTGCCTGCCCCACTCTTCACTGCTTGATACTCGCAGTTGCAGATTTCCCTTCCGCTGGTCACTTCTCTCGCTGCTCATCGTCTATCGCTCGGAACTCACTCACTCATCAACTACTATACTCAGTTCCCGGCTCGGAGGCCTGTGACACTTTTTTATTGTTTGCCCTGGCCATCTGGAAGGTTCAACGCACCCCGAGTCACACTGAGAGAATGAGGTCAGTAATCCAGAGTCCAGAGCATCCTTCAGGTAAACCCAGAAATCATATCTGCAGAAGGTCGGGAAAGGCGAGTTGCTAAAGAGTTATCGCGGCTGAATGCCTTCATAACTCAAAACGCTGGTATGATTATCGCTTGCTTGTCATTAAAACAACCCTTAGTGACTCGCTGCCCTGTTATCTTATCACCACTCTGTCCTTCTCTTTCACCCGCTTGCGCGGGGCGGGCCAATGTCAGCAGCGCAGACCAGTAACACGTAACACCAGGGTGCAGCAGGAAAATAAAAAATTTGCTGGTATAAGTGATGAGTGTGGTTTGGAGCTGAGATTATCTTATGTTGAGACCTGGTGGCTGCCTGAATTTTGTTATAAAATGATGAACTAATTCCCAGCGTTTGAGGTCTGAGCTATTGCTTGAAAGTGGTAGGGCTCTCACAACTCTGGTACTATAGCAGGAATCAAAATCTTTGTTGTGTGATGTGGCTCCTGTGCCATCCTCCAACCCTCAACTTCTTTCAATGGCAGACCTAACATACCACATCCAAGGCAACTATAACTGTGCCACAGAAAATATGATTTATCAGCTACAGTGCCAACACTGTTATACAGAATACATTAGCCTCACCACCAACACACTCGGGCAGAGGATGAATGGCCACCGAGCAAACACTAAACAAGCCATGACTGATCACATCCACTACCTTCGAGCAATAGCTCAGAACTCAGACGCTCATAATTAGTTCATCATTTTATAACAAAATCCAGGCAGCCGCCAGGCCTCAACATAAGATAATCACAGCTCCAAACCACACCCGTAAGTTATACTGGCAAATTTTCAATTTTCCTGCCGCACCCTAGTTTGCCACCTGGCCGCTAGGTTTACTACCAACAGTGCCCTTCCACCATATTGCAGTGTCCTCTCGCCGCCTGATGAAGCTGGCCTAGCCAGCAAACTGTCGCGATCACGCAACCACGTAAAAAATGTGTTGTCTATCTTTGTGTGTGTGCCTGTCGACAAGTACTGGATTGTGAGTACTCGAATTCATGTCCTTTTATATATTTTTATAGGTATATTTATAACTTGTAAGTGGTTGCCTCATTTTTTTTTATAAAGTATAATTTATTTAGGTATTTATGTAATGAAAACCGTTACTAAAAATTATTTTATTTAAATTTTAAAAAACGTTTGCGGTTACAAAATAAGTATTACATTCATGCTGCCTAACATTAATCTGAAACATACAACGCAGTAAGAGAGAGAGAGAGAGAGAGAGAGAGAGAGAGAGAGAGAGAGAGAGAGAGAGACCAAGAGAAAGAGTGATAAAATTTAAAAATGAATGTATGTAGTCACAGAAAATTCGAGACTTTCCACCCATTTGAAAACAAGAAGTTGGCACCTATCATCTTGTTGAATGATTAATTGAAAAATTACTTTGGATGTATGCCATTGCAGAGCTATTTTGCCAAGGAAAACATGAGAATGAGATTAAACTCATAGATGCAGTGTTGTACGCTGATGTAATTTTTCAATTATAGTCGATTCACAGTTTCTTCTGATGTTTTGAAATGAAACTTTGAAAAATCACCCCAGGAGTAACATGTCAACCTGTTTTTTAAATAACTTGTATTCCATAAGTATATAACACTGTGATTAACTCTTTAATAAATTAAACTTTAACTTAGTATCTTCTATAACTTGTAATATATATTTTGTATTAAATATGAATTAAAATCATTGATAGCAGTGATGTGTTGGCAATGGCTAGAAAAAATAGTTCACAGTTATATTGTTTATTTAACCTAGTTTGTTGCTATGCTATTTGTAAATTAAACGTTGCCAACTGATATGTTTCAACTTTTAGGTAGCACTGAAGGAAACACATTTCATTGTTACAGGTAAATATGTGAGCGCAAATTACAGTGTGTAGGGCATATAGTGACGTTTTTTTTTTTTTTTTGTCTGAGGAAGTTATTTGAATAAGCGGAGCGGAGTTTGTCTCTCTCACACACACACACACACACACACACACACACTCGCTCACTCACTCGCTCTCTCGCACTACTAGTAGTAACAGGAAAATTTAAAACTTTTTTTGAGTTTTAGTATATTTCATACTTATTACAAAATAATGAATTTTTTATTTCTATTTTACAGCTGAAACAAAATTTTGTTGTTGGGATACTTATTGTAATATATGTATATGTTATGGCGGGACCGCTACAAATCCAATGTTGGCAGAAGTGGCGACTGGCGACATATGGTGTGTTGCTGAACAAAGCGTTTATTTCTCTTCTTGCAAAAAATACTTAAAATTACCACGTCAAGTTTCTACATGTTTTTCTTAAACCTACCTAGGCAAGTTACTATGTTATGATAAATCTGTTTTTCCACGGCAGGAATAAATATTCTGTAACGTGCGTCGTGACCAATGAGTGTGGAAGAATATTGTTGCTTTTATGTTACGGTGGACCAGTGTGTGAGTGCTTGCAAATATTGGATGTGCAAAATGTATACGTTTTAATTGTGAATTGGTTTTATGACAAAAATATTTTTTTTTAAGTCACGTCTGTTTATTTATTACAACGTTGAAATTTTGCCCTAGGTGTTTGAAACCATTGTGAAACATGCTTACGTTTCTGGGATTTGAATGTCTGTCACAATCCGAACAATATACTAAGCCCAGCCAGATAAATTTAAATAAATAATGAAATAAACCTATAAAACAGTAGGTAAAAATCACCAAAATATGAACGGAATTAAAGTTATGGTAGGCCTATTTGTGTGCATGTTTACCACAATTTTTTTTATTTTGTTGCTGCTACGTACAAAAAATAAGCGACACGAGTTGCGTGCTTGAATTTACTGTCTTATTACGTTGGACTGATTGTTCCTTCGTTTTAATATTTATTCCAACTCGGGCCGTCCTTTTGATGAAATAACCCAACACATATCAATAACAAGAGGTTACAGTTCATTCCCTTGCAGTTGTAACAGGGTTAAACACAGTCGTAGGAAAATATCAACGTGTATTATATATGTGTAATGTCCTATGTCGTGTATAACAAATATGTCAACTATGTAAAATAATAACCGTAAGAACTATCCCCAATACAGACATTGTTAAAAAGTCATAGAGCTGACCTAAATATGGTTATAGGTCTAAATTGTGAACATTCGTACAGAATTGTTTTTGAAATATGACAGCATTCTTTCTACAGCTGAAAACAGTAAACAAAACATTTGACAGTTAAAACGTAGAAGTCACATGGCAGTGTTTATGTTTACATGTAGCGGAAGGATAAGTAATCGGTAACCAACAGTATAACTTTAGCAGGGCTTCAGAAAAGTGTGAAGTAAACGTGAATGGCCTGTAATCACTTGCCCCCATTGGAAATAACTTTCAATAAACATCTCTGTGATTTTCTCAATTGTGTGAGTTGTATTTCTGTACAGGACTACTCTCTGTCTCGTGTAGCTTCGCAAGATTTTGACGGTTTGACGAAAGTAGCGCCAAATGTTTACTTTTTTTCGTTTATGTATCCTTGCGCCATCAGCTGGTGCGTCAAGTGGAGGCTGTATATGTTATCAACACGCTGTCAGCTAATCCACTTACCATTGTACTGTAATGCTAAACAAATTTTAAGGTATTTTTATACTGACATCTGTCTAAAAAAATCCATAGGTTATAAAAGTAAAAATCTTAAATGTTGCAAAAAAATTAAATATTTCCTAACTTTTTTTTAAATTTATCTGAGACAGCGAATTTGGGTTAACATTTCCGAGATGGTAATTGTAGTTCTTATCACACTTTGGACGTTACAGCTAATATAACTGGAGATAAAAGTAATTTGGGGAACTTGCTTGACAACGCACTTTCATTCGCCAACAACTTACCAATGACTTGCAAAGCAGTAATTCTGTTATTACTGTTACTATACAGTTAGAGTTGGAAACATGTGGTCTAGAATAACGTAAGAATTGCTGAAAAATAACACACGCGAGTCCCAATTTCTTTGTTTTATTAATACAGTATAATAACTACACGAGAACAACATGGCACGTAATGGACGTAGACATAACAACTACCGGCCCAATAGAAATTACTAGTAATCAAAATCGCTGTACACGGAAATACATGTTACTTTAAAAATTATGCAGAGCTCACTGAAAGATAAAACCATTGTTATCTGTTCGTAAATTTGTTATTTTACACAAGAATGATATTTTTTTTGTGGCCGGTAATGCTTCGGGAAAGAGCGGACAGATGGCGCGCATGGCATGGCAGGGCGTGTTGTGGGCCGAGCGCATTACTCAACAGATAGCAGCACGTTAGTCAGCCTCTTGATTCCGTCAACTTTTCTCCTATTACTGGCTCGAAATGACACAAGTTTAAAATACATTTCTTCAAATTATTTTTGAAAATATTTCAACAATACCCTGCAATATTTCTGTAGGCTTTTAGAATTAATATCAAGCACGTAAGGAAGGCATGGAGATGAGTGGGGATACGACATGAAAAGAACTCCCAAAGTTTGAAGTTGTGTTTCATTTGGATACGGATAGTTTTAATGTGCATTTTTTTTAACACGTATACATTACTACTTTAGCACGGAGTTTAGTTTGTAACACTAACAACCACTGTTTTGTGACAACGTAAAATAAAATGTATTAATTAATCTACCAACTCTTTCTTATCCACGTATTTTCTGCTTGTCTTCTGCAGTGCACTCAAAATAGCCAACGTAATATTAATTTTTGTTCGTTCGTGCATCAGCTGATACAGGATTTTGTAAATGGCACGTTGTTTGTTTCGTATACGTCAAGTTTTCACTAACTGTGTATGTCATAATCTTGCCAAGTTATATGAGACAGAGAGTATATTCACTAGGTGATAGATTGTTAATTTGTTAGTTAGTATTTTACCATCTGTTCTGGGTTACCACTAAGTGTTAAGCGGAGCATGTTCAAAATTAACTGTTGGAAATGGTTTACAATGTTAGTAGCGACAGGACGAATTTGGTTGTGGGTGTTCTTAAGGTCCTGGAATGATGAAACAACCAGAAATCCCAAAAAATTTAGAATTACTAGTTTAACGATGGTTAATAAATATCTTGTTGTAACACTTAAAGTTTAATGATTTGTGATAGAACACAGCAAGAAAGCAACCTGAAAACTTATGTTCCCCTCACTAAAAGACAGCTGTATTACTAGCTATTGGGAGTAGAAACCCTTAGAGCAATGCAACCAACTTAAATATAACAGTTCCTAAGACCACTACAGAAAAACAGTGACATTTGCCTTTTCCAAGAAAATTTTTGTCATTTTTCCTGGAATTTTGAAAAATCCTCATGCTACAAGAAAGGATTGATGATAAAGGTTTAACTAAAACTTGGGTTGAAGAAGTTTTAATCATTCAGAGCCAGAAAGATTATAAACATTATAATTATTTTGACATAGGAAGCCATAGGCTGCATTTTCTTGACTTCTTGCTGGCCCAGCTAGCTTTTCAGCAGTGCAGCCGGCAGCTGTTTAGCACGTTTGAGGTGGCCTTTAAACACGTGAGCTCTATAGCAGACTCTTTCTCACTTACCTCATGTAATCTCTCCATCTGCAACTCGCCTGAACGTGACCTTCAGCTGTGAAACTATATTTTTATGGCAAGCTTGATACCTGCCAATGCTGAAGTTTGGAAGTAGGTATTGAATCTGCTCTGCGGCGTGAGGCGCCAGCACTTGATGCTAGCCCTCAGTGATAGGGCGTAGGAATACGTCGACACTGTTGTCTCTAGGTCCAATTTACTAATAAATTATTCTTTATTTGCGAGTTCACATAATCAAGTTTTATTGTTGCTTGAACAGGTTAACTGGTACATGAACTCACATGACAACTCCACTCCCCTTTTTCTATGTAGGCTACGTATGGTTTGACGCTGCGATTGGCGTCGTGGGGGTGGGGGGGCAGGATTCTTCACACCTGGTGTAGAACTACTTATCTGACACTGCGGCGCTGTCTTCCCTCGGCTGGCGACTTGGAACTGCTCCGGCGCTTGGTGGGGCGTCCCGACGCCTGCTCTCGGAACTCCTCCTCCTGGGTCCACTCAGCACTCTTCGTTTGGCGACGGCCGGCTGCCGTTTTCTCGGATTCTTCCCGCCGTACGTCCCGTTTGACGGCCTCCGACTGAGGTCCACGTCTTGATGCATTTGGCGAACTCGTTTTCTCTCGGCTCCCGGTCCACCCTTCTCGTTTGACGAAGTCTGACTGACTTTTCTCGGATTCTTCCCACCGCACGTCCCGCTTGACGGCCTCCGACGGAGGTCGACGTCGTGATGCATTCTCGATTCTCGACTGACTCCGACTGACTGACTCGTTGACGTCTCTCAAGTGACTGCTCGCTTCTGACTGCCTGATGTCGTCCGGTTCGGAACCGGACGTCTCGCTCTAGGTCCTCCGACTGTCTGACTGACTGCTCGATCATCGCACTGGCTTTGTCCGGCTCCGACCCGGGCGCCTCGCTTCAGGTCCCCTGACTGACTGCCTGACTGCTCGATCCTCGACTGACTGATCCGTTCCTCCCTCCTCCTCGAGGTTTTGTAGGCTCCATCGCCATATTCAACTTGTACCGTCCCTGCACGTGGCCGGGGTGCTTGCCGCGTCCCCCCTGAGTCGTAAAACATGTGGCCGCTGCTCCTGTGGTTTGCAGTCGGCCTGACGTCGCCCCTTGATTNATCGCCATATTCAACTTGCACCGTCCCTGCACGTGGCCGGGGTGCTTGCCGCGTCCCCCCTGAGTCGTAAAACATGTGGCCGCTGCTCCTGTGGTTTGCAGTCGGCCTGACGTCGCCCCTTGATTCTGGCCTGGAAGTTTATTGTTCCGTTCTGCACGTGTGGGAACTCTTGGGTGGCCTCTTTGGTTCGGCGCACTTATGCCTCCGGATATTGTGTCGTTATTCTCCCCAGCACGCACGCTAAAAGTTTTCAATGTTTATGGCGGTAGCTAGTCTGGGACAGGCGCCGCCGCTGGTGTGGGCTCCGCGTCCCCGGCAGCTGCGAGTTGCAGCTGCATCCGCCTTCCTCCGCACGTGGTCGTTCCGCCGGGCCGTCCTGGCGCCATTCTCCTCATCACGTCCGCCAAACCCTTAATCCTTATTGCGGTCGTCCGCCTGCGAGCTTCGCCAGAGCGCGTGTTCTGACGAATAAAATATAGGGGCGCAGAATGCGTCATGCTAGTAAAGATAAGATCGATGCATGTCTAAAGACAACTTTAAAGTTTCTGTATGAAAAATGATTTTGAAAATAACTGTTGACCATTTTCATGCCCATGAAAGTAAGCATTGTATTGAAAAGAGAACTTGAAACTTGTCTTTACGCATGAAGCATTTCTTAAATACTTTTCATGTTCAGACACCACTGCAAAATATGCAATCGTTTCTGAATCAGTTGTTTTCTACCAAATGTCTGCAACGTGCGTCGTGTGCCAGCCAGGCAGAATTCTTTCAAGAGCAATCCGGGTGTAGTGGTAGGTCTTGCAACATAAGTGAATGCAGTGTATGTTTAGAACTACACGTATGTTTCTGGTATAGTCCATTCGCAGTTACTTCCAACTTTTCTGAAGCTCTGCCAAAGTTCAACTCCCAGGATATTACTCAGCCTCATACACATTGAGTCTAGAAAATTACACCAAAGGGAAAATGCACTGCATTCCTGCACACTCGCATTAATCATATTTTTCGAAAGAACTATTTCTTATGGGGCATTATCGATGCACCTATTTTCTATCGGTTTTTATTCATATTAATTATAAATGAAATATTATAGTTTACAGGTACTTCATTTTAACCAAAAATTATGCTCTTTTATGTTAATACTAGTATGAAATGTTTGTGGTACATGGCATATTTAGGAAACCACCCGACACATCATATATCAGGTGATTTTTCAAAGATTTGATTCAAAAAGTGTGAAGAAGCCGCAAATAGACTATAGATGCCTCTATACACAAGGCTGTAGTGGTGTAGTAGTCAGACCGCTCACCTCTCACTCTGGTGAACCGAGTTAGGTTCCTAGCGGGATCATGTCGATTTACGCACATGGGAAATGTGATTAGGTGTTGCCATTATACGGCAGGTTGTCTTGAGGCACCCCCATTTGCCCCAGCCCTTGCATTCTGCCGTCGCTTCATCTTCACCTCGTTTTACAGTCACTGGCACTCAAACCTCGCTGTTAAGTGCTACATAAAACCTCACTCTATCTGCTTTAGTTTTAAGTAGTGGCAGTAAAGGCACACAGTTTCAAATGCAACATTTTCAGCACTCCACGATACCATTTAAACCTGTGTGCCAAGATGAAAGATTCTTTGGATGATTCCATGCGAGCCTGCATGGCCGCTTGTATGGTTGGTTCTATGGAAGATAAGGCCATCTGCAGGTAAATTTCATAAAGGTTTTCGTAATTGGTCGTGTGCAATTTTCGATGGAAGATTTCATAGTAGGTTGAAAGTTTAGCCAATCAGAGAGAGGACGGCAGAGTAATTTTGTTTTGAGAAAAAGATTAAACACAAATCAATTGTAAGTAAAAAACCAAATATATTTTACTGATTCTAAAACAGTATACCGATGAAAAAGATGGTAAACATGTGTGTTTACATTTAACACACAGGTTCCTTTTAAAACAAAAATAAAACAATTAGGTTCTGTGCATAAATGCATAATTCTGAAGTCGTGAATGAAGATTGTTCCTAAACCACAGTTGCAAAAGTAAAATTGTTAAAAATGCACTCGTCTTTACTTGCATGGCAACAAGTATCGTTGGATAGGTTATTCTGCAGAGCCCTCCATAACTGCTTGCATACAGGCTCGGGTAGCAGGTCTCGCAGAAGCTTCTGCAGAAAATTTTTATTGTGGCACACGGGCTTTAGGTACGCAAGAAAAATCCCCTTAAGACAAAATCCCATCTTTGTGGTTTTCTGCCCTTGTGTATGCCTATCTGTATCATTATTACTCTTGATGCTCTTGAGTGGCAGATATTCTTATTCAAATATATTGTCTATCTTAAGCATCTGTTTTGCAGATGACTTAATGTGACCACCAAGTGGCATTCGATCCATGCACGTTTTTTTAATTGAAATTGGATTTAAGCCACTGTTGTGCCACTTTGCAATGAGGAATTGGATCACATTATATAGCTAAATGTTCATACATTCCTACAATCTTAACACTGATTTTGAATATTAAAATTTATTCATGTGTTATCCTTATAGCCTTAAATTTTCAAAAGGAATACATAAAAGTGTTCTGTAGAAAAGCATTTAATGTGTATTTGCCAGCTGTAGTACCTAGTCTATCTTCCAGTGCAGAATTTGTTTGTTTGTTTTCACCTGCAAAATGCTTTACTTTTCCACTGAAACAGCTTGTATTTTTATTTTTTGCAACTTTTCTTTCCAGGTATGAAAGCAAAGGGAAACAATTTGTAAAGAGTAAGCCAGAGTACCCTGTTGGCCTTTCTCCAGAAATCATCAATGAATCGAAAGCAAAGAGAGAAAAGGCAAAAAAGTCCCCCATTCCAGGACTTATTCTCAGTGCAGATGGTAAGTGGTTCGTCTTGCACTTTTAAGTTTTTTAGATGTGTGTGTGTGCGCTCATACGTGTNTTTTTTTGAGGGGGGGGGGGGGGAGAAGAACTACTTCAGAGTTATTCAACTATTTCTAAAGACTGTTTTAGGACTTTAAACAGCCAATAGTTTAGTTATTCAATTCAGTTATCTCCAAATGATCAATGACTTACTCATCCCACAACTGCATGACCTGGGAATCCTGGACAGTGCTTGGTTTCAACACGAAGGGGTGTCTGCTCACTTCAAATTAGCTGTTCAACATAATCTGAATGCAGTCTTTAGGAATTGTTGTATCGGACGAAGATCGGACAATTGTCCAACTCCTTTCGCATGGCCTCCATTAAGCCCTGATCTGACAACACCACATAATACGCTCTGGGGTTTCATCAAGAAAAATGTGCAAAAGCATCGTTATTTAACCAAATCAAATGGCCCCAAGAATGTTGATTAAAGTGAATAACAGAACTTGACAGCGCATTTATCTATGCAGAGATCATACACAGACACAAACAGATGTTTTAGATTTCTAAGAAGTATTTGCCACCTTTTTTGACACCACGTACATATAGACATTTTGTGTTAGATCGACTTATAGAGGTATACAGACTGTGTGCACATTCTGTAGTTTAGATCTGGGGAATTTCTTTGACGATGATCATAAGGCAAGGCAGATTCTCCTCGTTGCTTGGTTACCCTACTCTGCCAGGCTTTCCACTGTTCCAGTTTAGTTAACAAAACAGAAAATGATGATACATCTTTTATTTTTCTTCAAAAGTTGATTCAAAAATGTTAAAAAACTTGAAAACCAACAAAATACTTGCTCATTACGTTATTTTAGCTAGTTGTTACTTATGCAGAGATACCTAAACCATTTCTGTGATCAACAGGTTTGCAGATAGCAAGGAAATGTAACTGCAGTAATTCTATAAATGTGACAGGGTTATTTTTATTTGGTGCTTGGCAGTATATTGTTGACATCTCATAAAGGTTTGCAGTATTGTAGGAGAAGTACGGACACATTTATGGTTTTAGGTGTTGTCTTACGTGCACGTTGAAGCAGGTGGCCATCAAGCGGGTAAACAAAGCAAGGTACAGTAATGTACGTGTTCAGTGTTGAAGCAGTTAGCGGGCGGGCGATGCGGGAAGAAAGTGGGTTAAGCAGAAGCAACCGAGTCAGTTGGTTCAGAAGCAAGCAGGCAGCAAGCATTATGGATTTGTGTAGAGTGCTAACTTCGGACGTCCAAATTAGATCTCCCTGTATAACGGGAAAGAAAAAATGTTCATAATTGTATAATTGTTGACAAAGATTGGAAGACTGTTGCAGAAATAAGTGGACCTGTGGGTAGATTCAATTGTATCTTTGCTCTTTGCTTATTTTACATTTGAAGTTTCATAATAATAGAAACATGTGGTGTGCATTTACATTTTGTTGTAACCCCTCAAATAACCGCTACTTATTCCTGTCACAGCTATCTCAGTTTACTTTCGCAATGTGTATGTTAACGTAATATTTGTTCATTTATTATTTATTTTTTTTGTGGCAGATATATTTTATTTACTCCAGGTGTACAGTAATTTATAGTATTAATTGCAAGTTGATATTGATAACACAGTACTCAATTACATCTCGGAACAGACATAGATGTTGTCTTGCGAGCCTCGTAGTGCTATTTACGGATTGGTAAACAAAATTTTGATAGCTTCAGCGGTTCGAAGGATATTTGGTGAGAACATCTCAGCCAAATAACTCTGTATATTGGGTAAAAAAATAGACATTTGTGTACATACTCATGATTTCAGCCATTATATTATTGTGAATATAAAAGCTGGAGCTTTGACGAATATACTGTATTTACCCGAATGCAAGACGATCTCAGATTTTATACTCTGTTCACAGGAAAAAACTTTTTGGTAGGCAATATCTGTTAATAAAAATGAGGCATAAAATTTTTCATTATTTCGTCTCATTTTGAATAAAATGGAAAAAAAAAAAAAAAAACTTCTTTACCTCTATTACTGATATAGAATAAAATCAGAGAAATTTGTCCCTTCAATCAGTTTTCTTGCACAAATTAAAAAAAAAAATCACATTTCACTCATTGTCATTATCACAAACATAAAGGAATAAAACATTTCTTAAATACTATTGTGCTAGTTTTTTTTTTTTTTTTTTTTGTCGGAAATCCCGTAATGCTGAGCAGCTGCACTGTTGTTGCTTCATTCTGCATGTCTGATAACCATCAATTTAAAATTTGTATTGCGGTAGACCCAAAAATTATGGGAAACTAAGAACTAGGTGTTCCACATCTTTCCAGATTATCCATTTCATCTGCTACCACACTTTAATAATTAGCAATGTACGGTGTTCGTGTTCAACATAAACAAGGTCATAGATGTAATACCAATCTGAACACATCCAGACTTCTATATTAAGCTATTGATATATTGAGATGAATGAGCTTGCCAACCTTCGTACAGAAAATAATAGTTACTAACTATGCTAAACACTAGAATGTGCTAAGCATAGTTTGAGCTAGTAATGTTTCCGGAACAGACACCTCTTGTGATATAGATATCTACGACATTTTCTTGCCGACTTGTTGACAATATCCTCTGTTTACATTATGTTCACAGTTGGGAAGTCAGTACCGCATGTCAATACTTTGTGGCATTAAAAATAATAAATATTCAATATTTTTGCCAGCAAAAACAATATTATTACCCTAAAAAATCAATAACCATTACACATCTAAACATTTTGCTGGAAAAGTTTTACCAAAATATCCTGAAATAATCTTAATATGCGAAAGCAAGACTAATTGAAAATTTTTACCCTTGCCACAAGGGAAAAAACCTTAATCTTGCATTCAGGTAAATACGGTAATGTATACATTATCATAGCTTTAAAAAGTACACATCCTCTTATTTTTATTCTGTTATACTCAGTCATTCTCGTATTCTAGAATTGGAAATAACTTATCTCAGCGTTATGAGTAACTTCTCAACGGGTAAAAGCATATGGAGATTTTAAGCAATTTGTGAAAATTGACTATTTATTGCATTTGCATGTAGTCTAATGTTTGTGATGTCATTCTTGCTTATTAATTGAACAAATCAGGATTGTTATGAAACTGCTCATTAAGATGGTAGAGTTCACGAAACTGAACACAATCTTTTTAAATTTCATGCGTACATTGCCTTTTCCTTGTAACACTTTCAGTTTACGTTTTGCAATTTAATGTTTACAGAGAACACTTTCCACAAGTAGTATTTGATTCCCCATGTTGGCAACCGATTCTCTTGCGCCCTCGTGTTGGTTGCCTGCACACACTCGCCGCCTGCTTTCCACCCACACTGCCCGCTTACCGCACGGACCTAGGACACAGTGTTAAGGGGTGATTCCTGTACTATTTCCCAGAAATGTTTGGAAACTGAAATTTCAGAGTATTACTCCATGTCACAAATTTATTCAAAATAAGTATAACAAAATAAATTTTTGGAATAAGCATTTGCGTTTCGTAGGTTTGTCAGAGCTTATGTTCTGTTGCATAGCATGTTGACTTTAGTAGTTACAGAGTTAATGTTTGGTTTTGTTAGTTAGGAGGCTGTAGATTTCATTCTGACCATCTGCATTTTGGTAATATATTGAACAGTATGATTTCAGGAAGGCAGTAAAATATTAAGTATTGATTTGGGTTGGCTTTATATAATTCTAAAAAATATTAAGTTGTGTTAGAAGCAAGTCTGTGCTATTAAATACGCAAGGATCCAAAGCATTTTGGTCATATTTGGCCAGTACAGTTTCAAACACTTTGNAAAAAAAAAAAAAAAAAAAAAAAAAAAAAAAAAATGGAGTATGTACATTTCTTAAACATCTAAAGCCATTAAAATATTTCCAGGTGACTGCTTTCTGCAACAAAGCATGTATAGAACTTGTTAATGAAATTATAAAAAATTTTAATTTGTGTAATTGTGCATGTGCATTTTTTTTCAGTTAACAATTGTTTACCATGCTTATGAAGATCTTGGCCAATGTATTATTACCAACAGTAAAAATTTTTATCTAATATGATCACAGGTCTATTGTGGTATTTATTTATATTCTTAGGATAAGTGAAAAAAGAAATGCTGTCATTATGAATTACAGATAGTGCTCAATTATTTCTCAAAAAGGTGCTTTCAAATTTATTCTGAATTCTAAGAAAGTCAGTATTTTGGAGAACTAAGATGATTGAGGAAATTGTATTTTAAAAACTTGCTCCATAAAAAATTGGCCTGTTTTTGAGTCTCGGCAGATTCAACTGCAAAAGTCTTTGCTATAGGTAACTAAACCGTTATTGTTGTGCAGGGTGCTTTCTCGGACAACTACTTTTCATTCTGCTGCTGCCATCGAGGGCACCTCTTTGTAACAGATTAGGTAGGAGGACAGATTTTCATATGTAGGAATTTTGCTGGATGTTACCACTGGTTGGCAGGTTTTCTTGGGATCTCCAGTTTCCCCTGCTCTTCCATTCCAGTGCTGTTCCATAATTGCCTTGTTTCACCCTCATCTCGGCTCTCAAAGACTTCAATGTTAAGAGCCGTCCCAATTTGTTCTCTACACTGGTAGGAGGAGCAATGCCCAGGCCAGAAGTACTAATCTAAAGCATCTGTGATGTACATAAGAACAGTTTTTAGTTACAAATAACATTTAAGGCTGTATGTCACCTACCTGGTGCTTTAGCTGCTTTGCATCATGCTTCAAAAACACTTTCTTTTTTTTTACGAAACCATTAAACTTGTTCCCAATATCGTTACCTATGAAAAGCAGATATACCCAGGTAAATACTGAATGCTACTTTCAAGATGCTGTGCATACTGTAAACATTATTTTTGAGCCCTCCAACATAGTTAAGAATGGCATTTTCAAACTGCTGCATCTGATAACATACCACCTGGGTGCAAGTGAAACTACTATAGGAGCCTGCGTTGAACCTTGCCTCAGACTTTCCACCAATAAAATAAGGCCATTGCTGAAAGTCCCACAGGTACGCGCAACATGACAAGAACACTGCGCGCCAGTTCAGAGCTTCACGCATAACCGCAGTGTCGCGCTTATCGCTCCCGCGCTTCCGAGCTGCAAACTTAATAAACAGCTCAAGATGGATGACCACCTTAAATTATTACTACACATAAACTGTTTGAAGTTTTTGCTTTGGGGCAACTAAATGCAGCTTAAAACTTATTTCAAGTAAGAATTGTTAAACAATATTGCAAATACACCAAAGAAAAATATTTTTATCAAGGCATCTAGCTGCCCCTTCCTCTTTTGGCCACCCATGGCCTCTACTTTTGTGGACGTTCCATTTCGCATCAAGTTTCAATAGGTAATTCTGTCTTCGATCTGAAGACTGTCTGGTTTTATATCATGACTTAATGGAATTTTTTTAATTGTGCACTTGGGTTGCCTGCTTCAAAGACCAAACATAACCAATTGTAAATTGAAGAAAAAAAAAGCCAAAAAGCTGCATTTGGCTCTCAGTGAGGTGAATGAACATTCCAAAATGTGCATATAAAAAATTTTTTAGATAAACATTTCAAAGTTAGATGGACACAACTTTTTGAAAGCTATGCATGAATGAATTCATCATATCATTTTGCTACACACCATACATATTTAACCTCATTTAAAAATTAGGAAAACCAAAATGTAGAAGCAAACAATTTTGCGAGAAACCTCCTCTTAATTGTTTTTAACCCTCAAATTCAGTGAAGTTAAAAAAAAAATTTTGCTACAGTGGTGCACGTTTATAGCTCACAAAACTGTAATATTCGTGTACTTCAAGGTAAGGGTAATTACACTTATGGAAGAGACGTGCTGTTGAGTTTGTGATGGGCTGCGTAAGCAGTACCTGCATAAGACACTTAGAGCAAATGTGTTAATTAGTTGTTTTTATTATAAATTGTGATGACTAGTTAAAATTTACAGTGATTTTAGAAGCTGTTACTTTGATGTTTCCAGGACGTTGACATTCCCACATGTTTGTACTTGTGTTCTTGAAGCTGTGTATTTAGGTATGAAATATGGAATTACGTATTCCAAGATCTGTTCCTCAGAAATTTTCATTCTTTGTGATGCAGGTGTGAAGTTTACTGTTATATAAATTTTAGTAAAGGTGATGATTAGACCACTAGGCTACCAATGATATATAAAAAGACAGAATCACAGGTACTCACAGTCTATTAACTGTGCTTCTGTCCTTTTATATATATTTAATACTTTTTCGACATTGATTATTTGAGACAGGTGTACAGATTAAACAGTGTTTTAAAACACTGAAATGTTTGTACGAACAAAATTGCTGTGTGGTTGGCAATGCTGACCTACAGGAATTGTGTGGTATTTTTTCGCATTTGGAGTCAGCTGATTTATGAAAGTGATGGGACTATCTATACCCAACCTGTTTTTGTATATAAATTTTGGAAATGAAGAATACGTCATCAATATATCTCAATTTGATTTGTTATCTATAATGTTTCTTTTACAGGCAAGTCAAGTAAAAAAAAGAAGAAAAAGAAAAATTCCAGTTCTCCAGTTGAGGTCATAACAGACAATCTTTCTAAAACCCAGTTGTCTGCAGAAACTTGCAGCACTCCGAAGCGTAGCAGTTGCAGTGAAACGGTTGAACCTCTGAAAATTTTACCCGAGTCTCCAGAAGAGTCGAAGGGAAACCAAGTGTCACCATCTGACCCAGGAAAGAGAATAAAAAATCTTCGGAAGCGCTTGCGAGAAATTGAGCTCATAGAGCAAAAAATGTCAAGTGGAGAATTGAAAACATTAGAGAGAGACCAGGTTGAGAAAGTGGGTAGAAAGAAAGAAATCTTGTGCGAAATAGCAGAGCTGTCTAAAGAGCTGGGGGAGTAAGTGGGTTAGAGTATGAACTGTTGAAGTTTGTGATTGACTTTGACTTTGGTAGTTGTAGTCTTTGATTGTATTTTAGGCAAAGTAATGTTTCCGAAAGAATAGTAGGAGAAATTATGTTACAAGATTTGAGTTGTTCTGATACCAATGATTATTACTTGGGCTTTTCCTCCCAAGTTACTGGATGTTATACTCTGTGTCTCATATAAGTTGGCCAGATTCTGACAGGTCTGCGAAAGTAGCGCCACTGTTTACATCTGACTGTGTATCCTTCCGCCATCAGCTGATCGGCCACATGGCAACGATGTTGTTTATTTTCATGCTGTCATTATAGTCTGTCTCATGTAAGTTGGGGAGATTCTGACAGTTCGACGAAAGTAGTGCCAATGTTTACTTTTTGTTTATGTATCCTTTCGCCATCAGCTGGTGCGTCAAGTGGAGGCTGTATTTTTTATCAACACGCTGTCAGCTAATACACTTGCCATTGTACTGGAATGCTAAGCAAATGTCAACATATTTTAGACTGACATCTGTTTAAAAAAAATTAGTATGTTATAAAAGTAAAAATATAAAACCTTCCAAAAAATTTAATATTTGCTAACTTTTTTTAATTTGTCCAAGACAGTGAATTTGGGTTAACATTTGCGAGACGGTAGCTGTAGCTATCACTTTTTGGACGTGACCGCTAATATATTCAAATTGGAAATATGCGACATGGAACAACGTTAGAATTGCTTAAAAACTGTTCATGTGTGTCCCACTTTCTTCGGAAACAAGGAAATTGGTTTCCGGGAAAACAATATGGCATATAATTTACGTAAACGAATGATTACCGGCCAAATAGAAAATACTAGTACTCAAAATCGCTGTACACGAAATATATGTTACTTTAAAAATTATGCAGAGCTTGCGAAAAATAAAACTATTGGTATCTGTTTGTAAATTTGTTATATATTGAACACAAACGCTATTCTTTTCTGGCTGGTAATGCTTCAGAAAAGATCAGATAGATGGCGCGCACGGCATGTCAAGAGCAAGGTGTGAGTCGCTCGCTTTGCTCAATAGATCGCATCTTTTTAAAGTTAACTGTTCTTCTATCATTGGCTAGGAATGACACGAATTTGAAATATATTTCGTCAAATTATTAGGAAAAATAATTTCAAACAATATTATGCAATATTTCTGTATGCTTTTGGAATTAATATCAGGCTCGTATGGAAAGCATGGTTGGAGATGGGTGATAAGACCTTATAAATAGGTTTTGAAATTGCATTTCATTTGGATACAGATCGTTTTAATGTGCCTTTAATTTTGAACACCTATACATTTCTACTTAAGCACGAAGTTTAGTTTCTAACACTAAAAANGTTTTAATGTGCCTTTAATTTTGAACACCTATACATTTCTACTTAAGCACGAAGTTTAGTTTCTAACACTAAAAACTGCTGTTTTATGACCACGTATAATAGAATGTATTAATAAATCTAGGAACTCTTTCTTATCCGTGTATTTTCTGCTTGTCTAATGTGCGTTGGCAGTGCACTCAGAATAGCCAGCACAATATTAATTTTAGTTCGTTCATAAAACTGCTGATACAGGGTTTTGTAAAGGGCACGTTGTCTGCTTTGAATACGTCAAGTTACCACTCACTGACTGTCAAAATCTCACCAACTTATATGAGACTCAATATCTGGCCAATACTTAAGCTTTGATTTTGGAAGATGTAGTTTAGAAGGCTGAAATTGTGCAACACTCTTTAGCTGCAGAATAGGAATTAATGTTTCCTACAAGTTTTTTTTTTTTTTTTTCTTATATTTATATGCTCACATTAGAGGAGACCAATGAGTATAGTTGGCCGGCAACCTTGTTGTATGTTATTCAGACGTTATTAGTTACCTTTATTTAATTACCAGAGCTATATTTACATTTTGCATGTTTTTTTATCATCAAGCATTTAATAACTTTGGTTTTACTTTTGTTTCATGCAATGATGCGAAATGAAATACTGTAAAATTATTCCATCAAAATCATGACTCTAAAGTGAATCACTTTGTGGTTTTTTTTATTGTAATCGCTCTTGGAAGAAAAGCAAGGAAGTGAACATTACATAGCTGTCTGGTAAGGCAGTGGTATCGGCCAATAGTACTGGTATCAGCAGTGGTATCGGAACAACTCTGTATAAGACATCTTAGTTTTTTGTGCCATGTGTTCATTACTTTATCACTGTGTGATTGTATGCCAGTATACCATAGTTTGTTAGACATTTGTGGTATGCTTTATCCATCCATTTATTTTTATTACAATAATATAATTTTGAATTTTTTTTTGAACATTTTTTTTTATTTTAAATAGTTACTACATTATTTGAATTCAAACATTACGTAACCTTGTAATTGCATGAACTGAATTTATGTACAAAATTGACCCATTATGCATTTGTCACGTTACGCCATTGAAAGAATAGTGCCACTTGAGCACAGAAAAATAAGTGAGAAATAGTTTAGCTATTGAATTTTCAGTATATGAAATTAAGAGCACCCTTCTTTAGTGATTGAGGGAAGGAGTAAACTTGGAGAAATATCTTAACAGCATCCCTTCTAAATGTAAAACATATATTTTTATGCAACATATTAAGCTACTAGTTTACTTGATTGCAGAAGTTAAAGTGTTGAAACAAGTGAGACGAATTTGTAACTTTTATCTTCCATATGCATACTCCAAAATACCAAACCGATTTGTTGGTATGGGAAGCATTTCCTCCAATGTTTGAATCTAGGATAAGCCATGGATTTTGCGACATATTTAGGTGCAAGTTTAGAATATAAGCTCTCTCCCACCACTCTGCCTTCATCTCACTTCCAATTATNTTTGCGACATATTTAGGTGCAAGTTTAGAATATAAGCTCTCTCCCACCACTCTGCCTTCATCTCACTTCCAATTATTAAAAAGATATTGGCATTTATAAGCCGTATCATAAAAGTAAATATTGCTTGAAGGGGTTGAGACCCTTTGTCTCACATCTGTTTTTGTTCTCCTTAATCCGCAACCTTGTACAGTCCATAAACATAACCCAAAATGCATGATAATCAAAANACATCTGTTTTTGTTCTCCTTAATCCGCAACCTTGTACAGTCCATAAACATAACCCAAAATGCATGATAATCAAAAGCAGGAAGATCAATACTTGAAGCAATTCTATGGAGGGGCAAGCATTGTTCTGGTGCTAGGATATTTAATTTCAAAATAAATTTCTATCAGCATGCAATATGAATCAACATGTCACTGAACCTTTTAAACAAAATGCACCTTTACAGAACCACTTCATCTCAGTTAAGATTTAATATGAAGAATTTGTGCTTTCTTTTGTCAGTTGCTGTCAAGAGCAGATTTGATCCTACTTGTCTTCTTTGACCGTGAAGCTAATGGGAAGTTAATAAAATCCTGTCAAGCATGAACAGAAGCCTAGAATGTGGTTTATTTTGTGTTGCCATGATTGGAACATTGAAATATTACAATTGGGTAAAGGCAAAGCACTCNGCCTAGAATGTGGTTTATTTTGTGTTGCCATGATTGGAACATTGAAATATTACAATTGGGTAAAGGCAAAGCACTCATGTTAATAATATTTCAGATAGTTTTTTTCATCTTAAATTCTGTAACGTTTATATTTTTTACACAGTTAGGGACTTCCAACTCCTAATATGTCCAGAACACGTGTACATTTTGATGGTTTCCTCCCTAAGGGAAGCACAAAACAAAGAATTTTTCTTTTGTTGTGTTTGGGTACCCTGTTTTACTATGCAGTAATCAGTATTTGCTAATAGGAATATTTGAAATAAGTAGGTCCATTCTTAGGCCCCCAAATAATGGTATTGATTTATGATGCCATTTTTAGGAACATACCTACTCAAAAGAAAATACAATTATCATATTTGTACAGATGTAGCTTNATATAGTGATTTATGAAATATTGTAGTCACTATTGTGTCGCAAGTAGATTTATCATTGTTTATTGTTGTCTGTTGATTTCAAGGCCTATTGACATTGCAGCGTAACGTGTTGCATCATGGCTTGAACTGTATCATACGTAAAATTAAATCACAGCAAATTCGCTACATTGGATGGAACTTTTATCATGAGCCCTGAATAGTTTATTGGTATGTTGCATTACATGACATGGTGTTCTTTCACAGTATGCTGTTTCTCTTAACCTTACAAGTTTCATCATTTATAAACTTCTTTGTGATGAACTATCCCTTACCGATTTGTGAATAAATTCCACAGTTACGTCTTAGCCATGTTTAGCCAACTTTATAAAGCAAGCAACACTTGCTGCTCATCTACCTGAAAGTGGTAACTGATTGAATGAGAAGATTCACAACTTAAAGTGAAGACTGGTGTTCTACCTGTTCAGAAGTATTGTAATGGATACTGTAGCCAGTGCAATATACCTATTAATTTACTGTGTGTGTATAAACACTGTGCATATTAGCCTGTAAGCACTTAGTCAAGTGTGTTTCTGTACAGTTTAAAAAGTTACAATAATGATTTTTTTATAATTTTTATATTTGTACATGTGTATTCATGTTGAGTATAATGTGTGTACATTTGTGGCAAGATGTAATTGATAATTTTGAAAAATATTGTTTATTTCAATATATGTTAATGCGTAGTTTCCTGAAGGTGATAATTTTAATTTGAAGTTTTCTAACAGTATGGCGTAATTTTTATATTTAAATTTTTTTCCTGATCTCACTGTTATCTATTTTGGTGCTGATAAGTTTTCTCAACCTTGTGAGATGGGATAACATTTTTCCAATGATAAAGTTGCAGGAGTAAAACAGTCTTAAAATTTGCTACTTTAATTATTGTCAACTAATACGTAGTTCGCTGCCTGCCTGTTGAATTTCTCTTGGTTGACAATCTTGTTTTTACTGTACATAGCAAATGTACAATATGATACTTGTTCCAAGTATTTTTGTGTTTAAAAAAATTTATCTAAAAAACAAATTTGTACTTATTGTATACTAACCATTTCTGTAAACAGTGAGCTCTGTTCAGGTGGAAATGAAAATCATACTAGAAAATTTTAAAACCCAAGACTTAACTAAACTTGTGTAATTTTTGGTTATCAGCTCACAGGTCCAATAAAGCCATGTTTAGCATCATCATTGCTAGTACAAAATTACTAATAGTTCAGTCTGTATTTGTATTGTGTTTTCTGCACCCGGAGATGCCACCCCTTCTTCTTCGGGAATAGCATTGCCCGGGGAAGCTTAATACACCAGTAATTCATGGTTGCTCACACCTGTGTACTTAAGCAGTTTTGCTTATCTGGCTGGTCGCAGGCCAAAACCCATGTAAAGTTTTCACCTAGAGTAATGTAAAGTTTTTTGCAAGAGTAATTACACGCAAGTTTTCAGACTTCGTGTTTTTCATTTCAAGCCCTGCCTTTGGGCATTTTGGGGTACGGGTTCCCTACAACCCGCTTTCACCATAATTTCACATAATTTACGTATATAACCAGCATGCTCAACACTGTGCTTTTATCAGAAAAAGGAGTCTGGGTCAGCTGGAATAGGCCCACTTCATTCCAATGTATCGGGCGTAGGGAACGCCTGGTTTTCCTGTCTAGAGGGGCTGCGCACGTCCAGGCGAACGGCCCACCGTACCCTGAGATGATGATGATCATCATCAGCAGCAATCTACACCGCCTGCCGATGGTGTCTGGCACCCAGTCGGGTATCCATCTCCAAACCCACCTAACAATGTTTTTCACCGCCCCTCAAAACTTCCATTACACCCAACACCACCCAGCCAACGGGTGTTAAATTGTTACCCTTCCATGTGTTGTACCTTTCCCTTGTCATTCCTCACATTTTTCGACCCAAAAAACCTCCAAATTTGCCTAAACGNNNACGCCCAGGCACGCCATATCAAGAGGCGTATCACCGCGCCAAAACCAGCTTCGCAGTCGCCATTACAGCCACGGGACAGCGAGGGGCATCATTACCCCTCCCTGTCCTGCTCCATGTACTGCGCAGCAGAGCGGGAAGTTGCACATGCACTCATCCCCTCCCCTGCTACAGCTTAACACCAGCTAGGAATATCAATCGACGCTGCTGGCTGTGTACGCATCACCCCCTTCACGACCAGGTGGTATACCTCTCCAAGCAGGCGCAAGGAAGGTCACCCGTGAGGGGTGGGCTTCACCCCCACCGCTGGGTTCAGCTACCGCACTGTGATTATCAACAATGGCTCTGTATTGGCAATGCTTGCACCCCATCCCACAGGATGTAGTGGCCAAGTACAAATTAGGCACAACGTATTGCAAGTGCACTCGTAAGCCCAGCCCAACGAGCAACTGCGTCACAAACAACTGTGTACACATGGTCAGCTTCGATGTGATAAGCCAAATTTAAAGTTTTGTATAATACCAGTCAACAAAATTCAAACATTCAGCTCCCAGATAACAAAATTTTGTGTGCCAGTTTACTGTGCGTGGGCCAAAGTATCCCTACTCTCCAGTGTGCCAACAGCATTACCATTCAACATGCCTAACCGCGACCGTACAAAATTGGAACTTTCAGTGCCACAGAAATAAAAATCAATTGAACACTTCAACAGTGTACAAAGATTTATTAACTGGTCCAGACTGTCACCGCCCACTGTGTACAAGGGGCAAAAGTAATTATGTGTGCAATGCATGTACGCGGGCAATGTTTGCAATCTTGTGAGAGACTAACAGTACAAGATGGCCAATTCATGTGTTTGCAAAGTACAGCAGCGACCGACACTGCGTCACAGCTGTCGTACGCTATCAGCGTGCACGTGGTAGATGTAAACAAAGCAACGCCACTCACTCATTCCACACCCTGTCAGCTGGCCTTGAATTCAGCACCTCTACTATCTGCCCCTTACATACCAGCACTTGTCGCCTACTTTTCCATGCCTGCCTTCCCCCAACAGATGATTCCAGTGCTACCAACTCAGCACCACAATTTCCGCAACCAAACCCTGTGACAATTTCCCACGCCCAACTTTGTTCCACCAGCTGCAAGCACGTGGTCACAAAGTAGCGGAAGGCAACACCAACCCAACCTTTGCACCTAGACAAACCAGTGTTACCGTGCTCTTGGGATCCAGTCGCTACCCACCTTTGTGGAATCACCTACAGAGGACCCATCTGTATTACTGAGTTACTGTGAAGCACACCTGCAACGCTATGGGTAATGCGTGGAGGAGTGGCCTAGCTGCGTTGGAGCACAATTCTGTGGAGAAGTGTGTTCCTGGTTTGAATCATAAATCACTACGGTCTACAGTGGTAGGTGTTCCACCATGCTTTCCAATGTCACTTTGGAGGAGCATTCACATTACTTCAAGCAAAAAGCAAACTGACATTAGAAAAGCAACAACCTACGGAGAAACTAACATTTATCACCAGAAAAATACATCTTATCAGAAGTTTCCATCCACACCTGCCCGAGCACAAAGTGCTCGATGTGGTAGAAACAGTGGGCTTAAGAGTACTGTGCTGCGTTGGTACCACTGCATAATAGCAGCCTCAGTGAACTTGTACGCGTCATGATAATGTGGAGCAAAATCCATGCCAGCTGTGCTACGAATGGGAATAGTGTGCTCGGCGATGGAGTCATGAGCAATTTCAGAATAGTGTAAAAGGACAGGATGTAATGCAAAACAGTGCTATAACACCTGTAGGTCAATGACTGGGAAAAAATTCCAGTGTAGCAAAAGTTACTGCTGTAGTCAACCACCATCAACTCTTGCCGTTATTGTGATGGTGAGGAATACCATTGGCAAAGTGTGATGTGAACCACGCATCCACGAGCTCCTTGTCCCCTTTCTGACAGCAGTCTCACCAGGCAGCACCAACCACATCAGTCCAAGAGAGTGCAATGCAGGTCGACAAGAACGGAACTTGCACCTTCTTGCCAACAAGGATTATGTAACGCTTGAAGCTGCCCTACTTATTTATTACTCTTAATAATAAGTAGGGTATCTGAAACTGTGCTTACCCTAAAGCTACAGCTGTTGGGCGCACTGGCAATAGCCCGTTACGTCGTAGCAGCTCGCGACATACGACATGATGCATCACCAAGTGGCATCGAACGGGCCTGGTAGACTAGAAACGATTAAATGAGGCAAACACGACCATCAGGGAATAGTACAAAATTCATCCTCATCACAACTTCAAACCCACAGCACTCGAAGAAATAATATCCACTATAAAAGCAAAGCCCCAGGCCCCGACAAAATACCAAACAAGACAATAAAATAACTTCCCCTGTAGACTATTAAACTTCCAATAGGCCCCTTAATATTCTATATTGAAAAAATCCTTAAAATAATGGAATGTTCCCTGAAAATACGAGACCTATAAGTGCACTAAACTCTATAGCAAAAAATTTTGAGTAGATTATAACTGAAAGAGACTAGAAAATAGTTAACAAAAAGCATCTACTTCCAAACCTACAAATAGGATTTAGATAAAAGTATTCTTCCATCCATGCAGCCACAAGTGTTTCCAATACATCCTGACTGGACTAAACAATAAGAAAACCACCATGGCTTTATTCGTGGATATAAAAAAAGATTTCGATAAGGTGCACCACACATTTCTTATAAGTAAGCTCATAGGAGCTGGTATCCCAACACCATACTGGATAATAATTCACAGTTTTGTTTCAAATAGAAAATTTTAAGTATTCCTTGATGGGCACATGTCATTACACAAAAATATCCAAGCAGGTGTCCCACAATGATCAGCGCTATTCCCTCTGCTGTATCCCGTATACACCAGGACACATCTCGTTCTGAAGGAGATGCTTTCACACTTTACGCAGATGATACAGTAATTTACTCAAAGGACNACACCAGGACACATCTCGTTCTGAAGGAGATGCTTTCACACTTTACGCAGATGATACAGTAATTTACTCAAAGGACGAGAAACCGTTCTTTGCCAAAACTCTGTTGCAAGGGTATATCAATAAATTGGAAGCATACAAGGGCAAATGGATCATCTAAATCAATACGGCCAAAACTACACTGCTGCAAGGCACAGAAAATTGGACCCTAGAGAACTAAAGCTCTACAGAAAAAAAACCTGACACCTGCTCCCACTGCAAAATATCTGTGAGTGCATTTTGACAATAAACTGATGTAGGCACACCATCTTAAATTTACGGCAAATGCAGTATTCAGAAAATTCCTTAAGATACATCCACTGATGAAATCTCAAATATTAACCACCAAAACTAAGTAACTACGCTACCAGCCATGTTCTATGGCGGAGAAATCTGGGGGTTGGCAGCACTGCAGCACCTACATCCCTTGCAAGTAACACAAAACAAAATACTCGGAAGTATTCTAAGACCAAGAAGAGGCACAAGAGAAACAGTCCTCTGTCAAAGAGTCAAAATACAAGTAATGAATGAGAACATAAACAAAAATATCAGACCATCATTCAAATTCAGCATTGAAAAAACTGGGAAAATGCACATCAAGAGAAAAACGTAAATTATCATTATAACACTTACAAACACGACCTGGATGTGGGAACCAAAGTAGTGAACTGCCTGGTGGGGCTGATACCGTTGGCGAGTTTCACCAGAGAGCGGTAAACTAGCCGGATGGGCCAACCAGGAACCCTGAAAACTGGGGAACACTCACAGTCAAATTTGGCCAAAAGAACACAACAAAAAAAAAAGTAGATTAATTATAGGTCTTATCACCCATTAAATGAGTTCTACATAAACATCACACATACACAATAATGACATGGAATAAAGAACAGACACAAATATAAGTCCAATTTCTACTATTATGGTACTTCACAAAACTTCGGCCAGTCCCCCTTTGACAAAACCATTAGAAGCAAGTAGGGAAGCCCCATCTAGGCTCATAAGTTACCTGGATGGAAGTCGGTATAGAAATAGTGACGTGGTCAAGCACTGGCTCGGTGAATTTCCCGTCCCTAATTGGTAAAGCCAACTTGATGTGCTGTGTTACCAGAGCTGAGGATGTATGAAATATGTGCCCGGCGCCACAGCTCTGCGGTGAGCTGATGAAATGAGGATAGTTTCGGTCGACGGACTAGGGGACTCTGGTTAACAGTCCGTCACACACAATGGCGAGGCTGTAGGCCGCCTCGCACGCCTTAATTAAACTACAAATAAAACACTTACGGTGCTTGTGGAGTTATTTATTCATTGCGACTCCTTAATGAACACACACAACTTTAGTACAAAACACGTGACCTTAACGGCCTGGAACTGCGAGCGACCACATGGCTTTACAATGTGAAACGCGACTGCACTTAACAATTCTCCGATGAGAATAAGGCTGTACTCTCCTCGACGCTATAACAAATAAAATTAATGATCCGGTTCATTAAGTTAAGTCTATGACAATGAGTATGAATTCAGCTTAAGGTGTCGGCACCGAGGGTCTTTGCGGAGCGATAGACTTACATGTCTTGATGTGTTCAAGTGCTGAAGAGACCTGGGAGGAAGCCTGAGTCGGCTTCTGCTACCTGAGCGTAGGCGACGCCAAGCTGCGAAACGATGAGGCACAATATACACTAAAAAATGATTATGAGATGAAAGTGACATGAATTAACTTAGCCTAAGACAACATATACAAATACACAATAAAAATGATTATTATAATAATTCTAAATGTTTCCATCGTACCAGGCACAGTATTGCCAAGTGTTCAATGTCAAATGTTCCTGGCTGTGGCTGTGTCGACTGTCTTCTATGATGATAATTATGATGTTAATTATATACACTGAATAAATGCCCTGATGAAATACACTGACGCTATTAATAACACAGAATAAATTAGAAACACTGATGCAATTTCACTTATGATATTATGCACACACTCACTCGTGCCCACAAGCCTGTCGGTGTTGTGTGTCTGGTGTAGTGGACACTACTGCGGCAGTCAGAGTGGGCACAAAGGAGCTCGTTAACGCGCGGTTCAGTCAATATATAACACTACCAGATGTAGGTACTGGGAACAATTAACAGAACATAAATAAATAAACAAATAAAAATGGAAAGTTATGTTATATATATAAATATATAAATATTTCATGACATTTGCACGAAGATGAATGAAAAACTCAATAGTTATATTTACCTATCTAATTAGATAAAATGTATTACACAAATTTAACTTGACATACCTGGCAACATATAATTTCACTTCAGGAAGAAAGGTAATAGAAGTAGGCCCAATTGGCCGTGGGGCTAGGTACTCCATATAAAATGCAAAGGGTCTGTGAGCTTGTTCTCTTATTGTTCAATTTCCGGAACTTAAGCAAAACGCCTAAGGAAATCCTAACAACACACATGACTTGATAAATTCCCTTGGAAAGCAATACATGAGGTAACAAACTTTTGTTTCTTCTTCACACGTCTAAACACACAATTTAACGCTTAAATATTCTATTGTAAACATATCATATCATGTATTCTGGATTGTTCGTCGCTTCTAGGTTACAAATGGATAATGATACAATTAACGAACAATCTGTAACAATTTGAATTATTTGTGACAGTAGGGCATCCTTGTGTGTTAACTTTGTGGTATCTTACCTTTCCTAAAAGTATTTATGTTTTCTGTGCCTCAGGTTTTGTTGAATGAATAAATACTTTTTTTGTTAACGACCACTAATTTTGTTTGCACGATTATACTATACGAACGAAATATATTTTATAACATTTAAGATCATATTCATAACGAGGAGTGTTCACTCATACAGCAAATTTAGTTTCGATTCGTTCATTGTGGGTATTTTCTCCTCTTCCTAGACATCGAGGTATTTTGGCTACTCAGCATGTGAGACCGACAACTCACACAGTCATTGATGCTAATATAAAACATTCACATGGCTGAGAAAAGGATTTGGTGGTTGTAGGATCGTCACACTGAAGTCCAACCTGAAACCAATGGGTGAAAGAACATTCATCAGATCTGGCTGAAGCACTATGTAAATGTTTCCTCACACATATGAGCATGTCACAAATGTATGCTAGTTATGTGGGCATGCAGCTTATACCCCACGATTAACCCAACGGCTAATCAGAAATGCCACAGGTTGCTTAAGGATCATTAAATCAATAGGACCTGCAGTCCTGCGAGGAGTCATACTCAAAGTGTTGGGAAGGGGTAATGTAGAAATGACAACAGATTTCTGTTAAACTAATGTTAACAACATGACCGATTATAACTGATTACAAAGATTGTGATTTCTCAAGTCGCATTCGCCTGCCACCCTCGGTGCCTTTTATAGCTAGACTGCTTTACCATGAGAGCAGTGGTGGAAAGTTTCCCCGCTTCATGTGCCACAAAATTCCTTACAAATTAATTTGAGATGAAATGATCACATACTTTTAACACATTTACCTTTCACTTTTCATTTGTTAAAATTTACCATTTTAAACATGTCTGATAACATATATAAGTTTTACGGCAGTGGAAAATAACGTAATTACCTTTGTGTCGGTGTATCCCTAATTGTCTCTTTTAAAAAAACACACACATACTCGCCCGCGCACACACACATACTTGTTCATTATTTATCTGATAATTTATGTTCGTATCTATACAGATTTTGTTGGAAGCTTTTTGTGTGTTATATTTCTGTGACGAGTTTTCACCACCAATGTCAACACTGTGATGCTGCGGCACAGTGTCCTAGACCGTTTGTCCTGCACCAACTGCAACATTCACCAGAATGCACTAACCACAGCCCGTCGTGAGCTGTGAACGAGCTTAGTGCAGTGCAAACAGAGTAGGTGTTCCATCCAATTTTGCCCTCCACTGGCCTTTTGGACTCTTCCGGATAGTTATGAGAATTTTTATGCTAGTTTTGTGGGGCACGATTTGTAAAATCAAATAAAAATCAATTCATAAATACAAGGAGGTGCGATTTGTGTAAGGGACATAGTATAATTTTTTTCATTTTTACTAACGGTTTAATTTTCATTTCATTCTCACGCTTGTTAATTTTTTTGTTTATACATAAAAGAACGTAATATTTTTGTCCTCCTAACTGCATTTCGTTGGTACAGCGAATGTTTTTGACATGGTGTTTCTCCTGTCCTCTTCTTGCATGGCTTCACGCATTTGTAAATTGTCGAAGTAAGTGTAAACACAATGTTTTTACCAAAGTCAAACCATGGAGGTAAGCTGCGGTAAAACATTTTAAAAATAAAAAAAGTATACATAATTTTTTGGTGTGGCTGTTTTGGG
Organism: Clitarchus hookeri; assembly: GCA_002778355.1. Lineage (NCBI taxonomy): Eukaryota > Metazoa > Arthropoda > Insecta > Phasmatodea > Phasmatidae > Clitarchus > Clitarchus hookeri. The sequence continues at coordinate 21,457 of NQII01007129.1, read as the reverse complement.
ATTTAAAGCATTTTTTAAAAATTACTTTTCATGGTTTTATGAATTTGTATTACATGGTAGGATACGGGACGAGTGATTGGTGAGAATGATTAAAAAACCGGCAGAACTCTTAAAACAAACATGTGATGTTTAGAGTTTTTAAACTTAGCAATGAACCTTAAATTAAAACAATTGTATCGAAAATAAAAAAGTTTTTTTTCCGAGTTATTGGAAATAGCTACTTTATTTATTTCTATTTAGTGTGCGAGTGAAGATACTTGTACGGTTTAGAGGTCTTGAGAGCCGAAGAGGAAGAAGCGCGGTGATGATGGGTCAGCGCCGGAATGGAAGGGCAGGGATAACGGGAGATCTCCGAGAAAACCCGCCGACCAGCGGCATCGTCCGGCACGATTCCAACATGCGAAAATCTGGGAACGACCCCGCCGGGAATCGATCCTGGTTCACCTAGGGGTGAGGCGAGTGTATAACCACTATACCATCGCTGCACCAAATTTAGTGAGAAAATGTTTTATTTGAAGTACATGTACAGCGTACGTTTATGCAAGGCAGACGAGTAGAATAAATCATCCAAAAAAAAAAAAAAATCTAACAATAGGAGAATTTGATGGTTAATTATTAAGTTTAAGGGCTTTTCTGTAAAAATAATAATAATTCACGGAAAATGGTATATTTCTACTCTACTAATGATGAAGAACACGAATATACTAGGGGCATTAACGTCCGACTAATTTCGTAATATGTGCCCACCTNGAAGAACACGAATATACTAGGGGCATTAACGTCCGACTAATTTCGTAATATGTGCCCACCTAACAGAACCTAGCCCCATGATGAGTGAATCACTATATTACATTTTTAAACTAACCTAGGATTGTTGGGTTTTACACTAACCTAAGATTTTTGGATTTTACACTAACCTAGGATGTTTGGGTTTTACACTAAACAACCAATGTAGGATTGTAGGGATTTAAAGGNTGTTTGGGTTTTACACTAAACAACCAATGTAGGATTGTAGGGATTTAAAGGAACCGTAAAACACACCAAAAGAATGTAAATTGACTCACCTAGGTAGGGGNGTAGGGATTTAAAGGAACCGTAAAACACACCAAAAGAATGTAAATTGACTCACCTAGGTAGGGGCTGGTATAATTCTCCTGATGTTAATAGACGTAAACAAACATATTTCGCAAGTTTTTTAAATATGTTCTACTTATTTTAAAGCTACGCCCCTAGTATATTGGTGCTCTACGTGATTAGTAGAATAGAAATATATCATAATTTTGAATTTTTTTTTGTGTTTTTCAGAAAAGCCCTTAAATTTAATAATTACCAAAATGTAGAAATAAATTATACACCAGTAGTGTGTCAAGAATTTTTGCTAGTGCCTCTTATTATTGGAGAATATTTGAGTGGCTACCAATAATTCTCTGCTTAACTTTAAATCTTGTAAAGTTAAGATATACTCTTTTTAAATGAAAAATATCACAAATTCTTGACAAGCATAGATGAATTGCTGCTGTCTGATAGTGCACAGTGGTAATTCTGTATGGCAGGGATATTTATACAGCCTTTCAGATGTGAAGGATTTAATGCCGTTTAGTCGAGGGAGCTGCAAGCATTATCATAGAAAGTCTTGCCAAATAGACAGTTTTATTAACATCACTTCTTCCTTGCTGACCTGACTGATTTAAACTCCATACTCAAGTTTTTAGCCATAGAGATTGACGTACTTTTCTCAGTTGCCTAAATATTTAATTTATTGGAAGAGGAATACTGTCGACAGTTNTAGCCATAGAGATTGACGTACTTTTCTCAGTTGCCTAAATATTTAATTTATTGGAAGAGGAATACTGTCGACAGTTAAGGTTTTTATTTCTTTTTGTAATAATAAATGATTACTTTCTGACTACTTTGCTATTGTGGGGTGAAGATAATTTTTTTTCTAAAAGAGTTATCGCAGGAAGAAAACTTGGAATTGTTAAGTACGCTTAAACACACAAACATAAATTTCAAAGGCATTGCAGTTCAGTTTTACAAATTGGTGTTCATGTCCATTGTTACGATGGCTTGATTTCACCGCCTGTTGTGGCTTGGGTTTGAAAAATCATAATTTATAATTTAAGATGTGTATAAAGAAAGATTTTATAATTTTTGCAGGGTTGGCAGCACCATCACACAATTCAAATTNAATTTTTGCAGGGTTGGCAGCACCATCACACAATTCAAATCACAATTGGATGATACATTTCAGCAAACATGAAGTTGAAAAATTAAGTGATGGCAACTGGAGAGATATCAGGAGATGAGGAAGTTAAAAACACTGAAGATGAGTGTGAGATGATAACATGTTGCCCAAGCATTAGACTGGAACCTAATGTACGTACCTCAGTTTCTAAAATGATAAGTCGTTGAAAGTATCAAATGTTACAATAGTGTTGCCATTTGTCAATTTGTTTTTATGTAACTTTTGAAAATATTATAAGACATTTTTTTAAAAGTGTTATATAGTGTGCAGTATGTATTGAAAGCTATAAGTTGATATATATTTGTTTGGTATATTATTATTTTAGACAGTGCTATTAAAAATTGGGCAACTTGTAATCAGAAGTGATGAATTTTGTACAAGGGTGGGGCTCATACCGCATCGAGACTTATCTACTATGCAGATCAAAGGTAAAGTAAATGGCTGGGTTCTCCAAATATACAGGATAGATGTTTTGTTGTCAGAATGGTGTACAGAAAATAGAACTCTTTGCAGATAGACTGCAGAGAGAAGTGTTTAGAATATAAGTTGTTTTCCTCGTAGGTACGGGGTAGAGAAGAAAGATCTTTTCCTTAAGTCATTCACGATATTCCCATGCAGTGGGATCTTGCTGCATCACATCTATTTGTATTGTTTTTCCACATCCATTGTTTATTTTGCATGATCCTGAAATATTTCCTGTTGGGATGAAGTTTAAATAAATTAATGTACAGTATTTTATTTTACTAAGTAATCTTCCCCATGCAGTTCACTTTTTTAAAATTATATAAATGGATTGTCTTGAAAGACCTCAGTCTTTGTATTCATGCTGTGTGAAAAATGTTGTTAACATCGCAAACGTGTGGTCANTGATTGTCTTGAAAGACCTCAGTCTTTGTATTCATGCTGTGTGAAAAATGTTGTTAACATCGCAAACGTGTGGTCAGTGCAGGTAGACCTGTCACCAGCAGGGTCATGTCACACTGCAGCTCCTGATAAGGTGAACAGAGAGATTTGGGCGGATCTTAACATCAAGTTCTCTAGAGCCCTGATATGGTGGTTACCTGCACTTGGAACAAGGATTGCACGCTTTGCCTGTAAATATCGGAAGTTGTCACTCTTACTCAGATGCGGCCAGAGAAAGAGTGGCTCAACTTCNTTGCACGCTTTGCCTGTAAATATCGGAAGTTGTCACTCTTACTCAGATGCGGCCAGAGAAAGAGTGGCTCAACTTCCACTATTTACAGGCAGAGTTCTTATTTCAAGCATAGGTAACCATCTGCTGACCTAGAAAGAGGTGGAGGTGTGAAAGACTATTAAGTATGTAAGTTGAACATGACTGAGAAGGAAAGGATGTGCAGGTGGTGATTGTACTTACTGGTAGGAGTGACTTAGTGATAAGTTTCTTCGTAACAGTTGCTTGGTCAGAGAGGAGAGGTTTGATCTCTTGCTGAAAGAAGATAAAGTTTGGGTAAGAAATGAGGATACGTGACAAAACATTTAAAATTCAGCCTTGTTCTATGAATTATTGTCATTGTGAAGAAAAGTGAAACATGTATTTAAATATGAGTCATATTGGTTGTACTGTATTTACCAATAGAATCACTGTAGTTTGTCTTGGAACTCATTGTAACCAGTGCAAAATCCATTTCTTTCCAGTATGTACTTCAGTTTCATGCACATGGCAGTAATTCTATTTCACACATGCCCTGCGCCAATTGATTTCCATCCGCGATTTTGGCATGCAGTTTACTTATAGCGTCTTCCAATTATGCACTGGACTGCACTCTGTGCGCACTGGACGAGTGCCACGACTTCCAATTACCGGGACTCTCACTTAGTGCAGTGGTTTTTACATCTTCCAATTGTTGACTGCACTGAAAAAGTGTGCAGAGTGCAATTTTAGGAGCACTGTCTCCAGGGCCAGTGCGGCAGTGCAAATATGGCCAACAAACAAGCACTCGCTTTGGGCATTAACTTGATAATTGCACTTTTCTAGTTTTCAGGGTGCACTGAGTGCACATCCAGTGCACTCAATTGGAAGACACCATTAGAGTGGTAACAAGGTAATTGCAGTGATTGTTCTTAATACTGGTGTATAATATTAGCTAGTAATGATCATTTTTCGAGTGTAATGACATATTAATTTTGAAATGAATAAAAAACAGTAGTGCACAGTTTTAAAAGCAGGTGGCAAAAAAAAAAATTCTGTTGAAGAAAATGTGCTGAACAAAATCCCAAAACTACAGAACTTTCTTAGTGCTGTTCCTAACTCGTTAAATTCCTGAATTGAATAATAATTTTTTTTTTTGGAAAGGGAGGGATGGGACTTATGCTCTACCCAGGGTGGCACAAACCTTAAAAACAGGCCTGTCGGCATCCTTTCTATCGTGCATCATGCATCAGTGCATCATGCATCGTGCATCATGTATCAGCTGATGCATGAACGAACAAAAGTTAATATTACGTTGACTATTCTGAGTGCACTGCCAACGCACATTAGACAAGCAGAAAATACGTGATAAGAAAGAGTTCCTATATTAATTAATACATTTTATTTTATGAGGTCACAAAACAGTGGTTGTTAGTGTACAAACTAAACTTCGTGATAAAGTAGTAATGTATAGGTGTTCAAAATTAAATGCAAAATAAAACAATCCGTATCCAAATGAAACGAAACTTCAAAACCTTTTTCACGTCGTATCCCCCCGTCTCTAATCATGCTTTTCATAAGTGCTTGAGATTAATTCCAAAAGCATACAGAAATATTGAATAATATTGTTGAATAATTTTTTCTAATAATTTGATGAAATATGTTTCAAATTCGTGTCGTTCCTAGCCAGCAATAGAAGAACAGTTAACTTTAAAAAGATGCGATCTATTGAGCAAAGCGAGCGGCTCACACCTAGCTCTTGACATGCTGTGCACGCCATCTATCGGATCTTTTCCGAAGCATTACCAGCCAGAAAAGAATACTGTTTGTGTGCAATATATAACTAATTTACAAACAGATACCAATAGTTTTATTTTTCGCAAGCTCTGCATAATTTTTAAAGTAACATCTATTTCGTGTACAGAGATTTTGAATACTAGTAATTTCTATTCAGCCGGTAATTGTTCGTCTACGTTAATTATACGCCATATTGTTCTCCCGAAAACTCATTTCCTTGTTTCCGAAGAAAGTGGGACACACGTGAATAGTTTTTAAGCAATTCTAACATTATTCCATGTCACATATTTCCAACTCGAATATATTAGCTATTACGTCCAAAGTGTAATAATAGCTACAACTACCGTCTCGCAAATGTTAACCCAAATTCACTGCCCGGACAAATGAAAAAAGAGTTAGCAAATATTTAATTTTTTGGAAGGTTTTATATTTTTACTTTCATAACCTACTAATTTTTTTGGACAGATGTCAGTCTAAAATATTTTAAAATTTGTTTAGCATTACAGTACAATGGCAAGTAGATTAACTGACAACGTGTTGATAAAAAATACAGCCTCCACTTGACGCACCAGCTGATGGCGAAAGGATACATAAACAAAAAGTAAATATTGGCGCTACTTTCGTCGAACTGTCAGAATCTTGCCAACTTACATGAGGCAGACAATAATGTTACAGAGGCTTGCTTAAATATACAATTTTGGTTATTTTTATTTATCATAATCTACTTTATATACATCAGTATGGCTTGTAAGAATAAGCTATATCAATCTTCGGAAGACCTTTCAACTGTATATCACATAAAATACGTTGTAAACAAATTAGAGATTTATGGTATTACAAATTTAGAACTCAAGTTGATTGAATCATCTCTCTTTAATTGTAAGTAATGGTAATTTTAATAAAACTGCATGAAAGTATAGTAATGTAATTGAAGGAGTATGTCAAGGTTCCATATTGGGGCCTTTTTTTTTTTTTTTGTGTTAATTAATGTTTTATAGAGTTACATGCCTTGTATTTCTGTATTGCACACATATGATAAAATTTCTTCTACTCCCATAACAAAATCTTTCTTTTGTTAAAACTGAGCTAGATAATTCTATGCATTCTGCTAAAACTAAACAAAGCTAGCCTGGATCTTTTACCTTGTAGACTGACAGGTGCCAAAACAGAGAAAAAGGTGCGGGTGGAGGTTTGGAGGGGTGGGTGGCAGTGTTGCCAATTTGCAACAAGACAGATAGGTTTGAGCTTCAGTTATATTGCTAATCATGCAGTTTGGGAAGTTTGTTATCTGGATTTTTTAATTTACAAATTTATCCCACCTGTCTATAAAGTAACGAGTTCTTATTTCTAAACAAAGTGTGCTCTTCATTAATACATCATAAATTGTCCTTTGTTGAGGTTGATGCCTGGGTAACAAGCAGCGTCAGGATGGTGTTGTGGTTTCCTCTTCACCCCTGTTCCTTTTAGGTTCTCATGTTCCTGCAGTGGGGATGAACTGTTTCCGCACAATGATCCTGTCTTGTGAACATTTCCAATGTCTAGTGCTATAATATACAACAATATCATGATTCCTGGTCTCACTAGCACCATAATTAATTGCAAATTGGCCGTTCTAGATCCTGGTGGGTTGGTATGAAACATATTTCCATTCTTTTGAATATTTGTCTCCTAGTGTTTGTTATGAGAGGTTGTAAATTTTATGAGGTCCATGCCACCAAAATGGTGTTACAGTTCTTTTTTAAAAAAAATGTCCCATACTTCTAATATGTTCTCCCTACATATGACTTCTGAAAAAAAGGCCCCTCGCTTATTTGCTTCCGTACCCTGTTTCCTATTCACCCAATGCAGCCGGTCTACCTGTGCAATGCTCGAGGCTGTTACTTTGTACAGGTGAAGTTCAGTGTACCTTAGGTCCCATACTGCAGAATTCAAATAGAACTGTTGTATAGCGTTGATGTGGCTTTGGGAGAGGAGTTCGCCACTTGCCTTGGCAGCGTAGTTTTTGAGGTAGTCGTCACTCAGCTTCGACAAACCTGTTTTGTGGAACAGAACATTATTCTTCTTTCAGAGTTCTTGCAGCAGTCGGACAATACTCTTGTCAGGGTTGGTTAACCCATTTCTTAAGGGGATGCTCATGCTACCTTTTGGCCAGAAGCATTGATGTTACCTGGTGACTAATGACCTGGTTAGTGTCCTAGGGTCCACTTTATTCTCCAGGAGGGTAACTGGCAATGTCTCCTGTTACCTGTCGGCTGTGGTTTGGGAGACATGGAACAGGTGCTAGCATAACTTGTATTGTTATTAATATCCAGCTTCTCCAGAAAGGATAAATGAAGCAGGGGTTGACCTGCCAACCGCTTAAATACTTTATGATTATCATGATAATGATAGAGGTTGATTGAAAATGGATGGTTGATGATGGACAATGACAATGATGGATGATGATGACAATGACAATGGTGGTGACAACAGTGACAGAGTGAAAGTGGCAGTGGGGGTGGCTGCCGCAGCGATGAAGACGATGATGATGTGGCATTCAACTCGAAGACTGGTCTGGTTCCCTATGCATTATCACGATGATGGAAGACTTCCGTGAGCTCGAGGCTGACACAGCAGAATGACACAGGGGGTAGTCTGCCATTATTTTCTACTGCATGAAGATGAAAGGACAAAGCAGTGTCTAGTTATAAACCCAGAAAGGAAATTATCGACTTGGCCAGAATAAACCTGGAACTATTCCTCCATTAGTGAGGTGTCGAGGACATGGTAGTAAGTGCTGGCCCTACTTAAGATAATTTACAGATAAGTACTACTAAAGTGATAAACAACAAACATTTTTTTATGAAAGTGTTTTGTTAGCACACACAAGGTGACATTACAAACTAGTTGAACCCTCTTATAAGGTTCTTCAGGGGTCCACAAGAAAGTGACACTATAAGCAGGAAAACACTATAAGAGGGAAACACAAAAATTCAACAATCTGGACACCAAAAGATATAAAATTATGCACCGTAATGAACACACAAATTTACATAATGAACAAAACAAATATATTTTTTAAATACATAATCTTTAAAGAAATTTTATTTCCTGGTCGCAAAATCATAAAATTAGTATACGAGCAAAAGATGACTGTACATGCAAAACAAGTACAATTGTTCGTGGCAGTTTGTCTCCTGGTACCAAAGCACACAAAATTGTCTACAAGCAAAATACGTCACATAAAATCTTTCATGGAAGTTTGTCTCCTGGTTGCATCAATGATTCGGTTCAGAGTAGTCACTGGGATTTCCAAATTCCGAGGAAATGCTGTGCGTGTTCTACCGCGATTACTGTCCACATGCTTGATTAAGATTAACTTTTCAGCTAATGAAAATGTTTGTTTTTTCTTAGAGGCACTCATTTTAATTTTTCACTAAAACTGTTTCAAGGATGAATTAATTTTCACTACATAAATATTAACTGGGCATGTGCGAAGGTCGTTTTTTAAATGTGAAGCGAAGTCGAAACGAAGCTTGCATCATGCGAAGGAATTTCGAAGAACAATTGAAGCTGAAGGATTTAAAAAAATATATAGTAGGCTACAGTTTTCAAGTATATTCAACTCATTTTCACTGTTACTCCCAAAAAAATGTATGCCTACTAGATGCTGAGCAATGGAATAAAACAATCCTAATCTTGTACTGCTGAAAAACTGAAATATCAAAATCTGTAAGAAAGTATTCATTATAAATTTAAATACCTACAAACTTTATAAAAACTACCATACTCCATATATCCAGTCTCAATTGGCACCACCACCATACGAGTGATATCAGCTGAGTGATATCAGCCGGTGGCTATCAACATTTGGCCTCTTCCCTTTCCTTCTCCAAGGATCCTTGTTAATGTCAGGCTATATAGTGAACTTGCTGGATGGTGGTGGCATTGGGGCCTCAGAGTAAGAGAGTTGAGCCACTTTCACTGCTTACAAGGAAAGTGTGAAGTTCTTCCAAAAAGACTATCAGCTGTGGTGTGGTACATAGGGCAGCCAAACTCCCCCCCCCCCTCCGCATGTGATAATTTATGACCGTTACACATGTCAAAATTAGAAAGGCACAGAAACATTAATTTTTTGAGACAGAAAATCCACACTATTTGTGTCTTGTCATGGTCTGTCACCCTCCTATTAAACAGTCTTCCACTGGTGTGTGTCACGCATGACGTCTTCTTAGTCTAACAAAAGAATAAAAGAGGGGGGAGGGGAGAAAGAGAAGAGACAAGAGACAAGGAAAGCGGGCCGTGACATTTACGTAGTCCACCGTCATGGGGCCACCGTCAGTATCAGGCTGAAGCGGAGGGGGAGGGGCGCCCACCACTGGATGGAAACCTATGGCCACCTGCGGCACAACCA
>NQII01007129.1:0-11832 GCA_002778355.1 Clitarchus hookeri | reverse complement strand
GGCGGCTGTAAAAACATTCACTCCTCCCCTTTGCAGGCCCACTGACTGACCCTCGTTAATGTTAAGCTGGTAGATTATCTCAGCAGGGTGGAGCTTGGGATAAAAACTACAAACTTTGTTTGAAAAGCAGTGTAAGTTGAGCATCTTTTCCATTGAGGTTTTCCTTTCTCAGTGGGCTTCCTTCACAATTTGCATTATTTACAGGAAAATGAAAACGTTATTTCCGGAAATGTCTGTTATTGTTCTTATGAAGAAACTTTTAGGGCTAAAAAAATCTTGCATTATAGGCAGGAAAACCCTTTAAACAGGAACCTTATAAGCGGGTTCTACTGATTTACTGCTTCTTTAATTATAACCAGTAAAGATACTGCACTATATGAAACTATTTTACATAATAATTGATGTTTTTTTAACTTTGCTGTTTTATATCCCAAAAATTAGACAGTAAAATGTTTTAATTTTCATTGCTGTCTGTTTCTGCTAATTCTTATATCCTTTCTAGGATTTAGATGGTGGTGATGAAGATATTTCGGATAACTACATTTCAGAAAATGGAGAAAATGAGGGAAAATTTAACCCAAAATCAGAAAATAACGGGTAAGCTAGACATTTGGTAGTTTCCAAATTTTTTTGAAGAATGTGTGTTATGAAGTTTGTTAATTTTTTGTAGTTTCCAATTGAGCAGCCATAATTTGACCTGTTAATGATAGTTTGCTTCCAAAAAATGCATCTTTGCATTGTACTGTTTTCAGATTGATTTTTTTGTAATTCTGATTCCCAATATTCTTATGATGGTTGCTAATTTTGCTTCAGTGCAAAATTTTGTAACAACAGTTGGCATTTTTTCTGTTGGAAAAATGTATATTTTTAAAATAGAATTGAGGAAAATTAATTGTTTTCATTGTTTCCTAAACATGAGGTCATGGTAACACACACATGCAAAAAATGAAAAAATGGAGTCTGTAGTGGATTACAAATGTCTAATAAAATTTTAATAATGTGGTCATCAAACATGATGCGAACTGTAGTTGTTAATCTTTTGGATTTACTGTCACCAGTAGGTCTGGTGTACCAATAAACATGCTTTTTGTACACTGTTCACGGTAAAGTGAGCATTTTAAAAATAAACCTTTGAAAAAGTTTACTGTCTGTGACTGCGTATATGCTACTGTAAAAACTGGCACACAAACTCCTATTTAAGTTGACTGAATTAAGCATAATAGTTCTAAACCACAACGTGTTACGGGTGTAATATTTAAATTTATGAGAAATCAAGTAATTTTTAAAACTTTATACACATTAATTGAAGTACAGATTGGCATATTATTAACATGTATAGGTAGCTAACAATTTCATGTTTCCGCTTTTCTGGCACACTAATATATTTTTATATGATAGTGGGATACAAAATTATGAGAAAAGTGTCTCTTAAGCAGGTTTTTCAAAAGTGGTCGCTTTATTATGAATAGCCTATAAAGAAATAACATTGCTGCATTTTCATAAAACATCAGGTAATATTCACGAGTTTAGAAAATGTGTTCCTGTGTTACTATAGGAAAGAGGAACTTCACTCAAGCAGTACACTCTAGTTAACAGGATTTTCTCTTGAAATGGGGTATTGAAGTAACATTGTGCATTAGGATATTTTTCTGGACTCCTAGCAAGTGTTTTTAATGCACTGTTACGTACTACTGGTAAATGTTGGAACAAGCTTTAAGATATATTAATTACATTCCAGAATACTTTATTTTGTTTGCATTAATGAAAATAGCACAACGTACACAATTCCAAATTAAACTTTCCGGAATCTGCTCTTCTAGGCACACCGAGCTTGGCATGCGGTCACCTTTTGCGGGTGTGCCCACCACACTTAACTTGGTCCACATCAAGGCCTGCTTTGAGTGCAACACTTGCCACAAGATATTCAGCAAGGAAGCCGACCTGAAAGCCCACGAGCTCGTCAAAGGCAGTTGCGAGAGACCGCACACGTGCAAAGAGTGCGGCAGGAATTTCCTCACGTTTCGGCAGCTTCAGTGTCACTCCAAGAGCCATTCAGGCAAGAACGCCTACGACTGCAACGTCTGCGGGCTCAGCTTCAGCTTCAAGAAGTCGCTGAAGACTCACGCCTTCCTGCATGGCGATGATGTTTTCAACTGCCACATCTGCAACAAAAAGTTCTCCACGCCGTCAAACTTCAAGTTAGTTATGAATAATTATTTCAGTATGCATTAATTTCTGTACTTTCGTATATTTATTTTTCATAAATTCAGATGTCCAACCATTAGATGTTGACACACCTCAGGTTTCACGTAATGAATCCTGACCTTCTTGCTTCAATTGACCAGGAACTCATCAGAATATTAATTACAGTCGTAAAGTCACCATCATCGTTGTCATCGGTTTCCAGCCTGTGGTTGGGTCAGTTTGGTAAAATGCCTCGCATCTTTCTCTGTCTCTCCACCACTCCACATCTCTGCTCTCAGTCTTCGCTTCTTCTCCCCACTCCCTCAGACACTTGCTTCTCCCATCTCCTCTTTGGTATTCCGTGTGGCCGTCTTTGTACTTCAGTTCCAACACCTTCTCCGTCAACCTCTCACTTCATGTCATCTGGATGTGCCCGTGTCGCATCATTCTTGCCTCCTCTATGATCTCTGCCAGCCAATGTATGAGTACTTTCTGTAACACTTAATTTCGAATTCTTTCCCCCCTTGTTACCACCATCATGCTCCTTGAAAATTTCATTCCCATTGCTTCTATCTCTCTTTCCATCTTCTCATCCAGTACCCATGTTTAAAACTCGATGCAGACCATTTAACAATAGTTATAAAGCAGACTCTCCATTAACCAGTGTTCTCTTAGTTGATGCTTTTCTCCAGTAATCTCGATAAGGAGAGGAAAAAAAAAAATTGAATAATAGCAAAACTGAAACCTTATATAAAGTGTTTCAATAAGATATGTAAATGTTTGTAATGCTGACAATTATGTTTTTGTTTATTTTATTGACTGGTGAATAGCAATAATAAATAAGAATAATTGTCATTTTTACATTTTCATAAATATTTCTAAATATAACTAAGTAATAACAGTTACTCCCTACCAGCCAAATTTTTATCTCATCTGGCCGACTGTTTTATACTGATGTTGATGGTTAAAGGAGAGCCTGTTGTACTTCAATACACTTTTCAGGAACATGTGTAGGAATATTGCATTACCACAGCATGAAATCTTGAGTTTTGGTGCACAAGTTGTATTGTATGATGTATTTTTCATATTGCATTGTATAGTCTATTTTTTCCTTCTTCCAGGTTGTTGAACATTCGCTTCTTAGTGCTATTTTTCCTAACTCTTGAGCAAGAATATGGTCCCATATGGAGCATTTGGCATGACAGAAATTTAATAAAGATCATATTAAAATTCTATTAATTTTAAATGTTTAAATCACAATAACTGCTTTTTCATCAACATGCTTACGGTATAAAAAAAGACTAGTCTTTTAGTGAGTTTTTTTACCCTTTTTTTTACATGTTTAAATGACCTCTGTTTGGGAAAATTCATGATTGATTTCATTTCAAAATCATTGCTTGGAAGTTTATTCCAGTTGTTGATAAGGTTATGTTATCTTACAGGTACCACATGAAGAACCATGAGGACAGACAGTTTGTATGTGACGTTTGTTCAAAGAGTTTTGCGCACAAAGGTATTTTGAAAACTCATAGAATGACACATTTGAAAGTGAAGCCGTACACATGCAAAGAATGCGGCACACAGTTCAGGCTGCCTTCGCAGTTGAAAACACACTCAATGTTGCACTCAGACGATAAGCCATACAGATGTGATATTTGTACTAAGGTAGGTTAACAATATGATTTTTTTTGGTAACATAATAAATTTTAAATACTGTGTTTGAAGTTTTGTACTTTTTTTTATAAGTATATAAAAATTTTGTTAGGAAACCACTACATTTACTTAAGACTGTTCAAAAACTTCAATTTCTGATCTGTTTTTTTTAATGATTTTTTGAAATTTTCTATTGAAATATCAATAAAATTTGATGAAAATACCATATTAGTAAAATAATAAATATTACTTACGTTTTAGTATAATTATCAGCATTTTAACCTCAAATTTTATGCCAAACAAATTTTAAAAGGGTTATTTGAGCACAGTGTTCAATCTCAGCTGAAGAACCTTCCTTGAAATTTTAGAAACGCAAGGAAGAAATTTCTTTGAAATGTGGCATTTTGTTTGCCTACAATTAGGGTTTGAGTTCTAGCTATTTTGAATTAAAATTTTACTGTAAAACTTGAAATAAAATGATGGTCGAACCACTTAATAAAAAAGAATTTGCACAAAATTTGTCTTATCCTAATGACATCAACAGTTAATTTGAATTTTAGTTAAGCATACTAATAATGCAAAAATTTTTAAATTTGTATGACAAAACATGTTAATAGAAATAGCCATATGTAATCAATTTTTGTTAATTAATTTTTAATGTGATTTTCTATGTTTATCAGACTACTATTTGACGTAATAAAACAGAATTATAAAATACCCAAAAATATACTGTAAGCGCCACAAGTTCTGGTAGCCTACCTCCCTTGATGCCTGGGCTTGGGCCGCCGGTACGACCTTGCTTAGCAGCTCGTATTAGTGGCGGCCCGACTGTGCTTGTGGCGCTAACAGTAGAATGTCATTTTTTACACTTGAACGCCCTAAAGAAAAGAGAACTGCTGTACAACTGATTTTGAATCATCATGACCTTTGCTGAACTTGTAACTTGGAATGCTAATTTGTGCAAAAGTAATTTTTGGTTTTAGTTTTTATTACCAGAATTAAATGACTTTCAGTGAACGAAGCCAATGAGCATGATGGATAATGAGAAATAGTTCCATTTACCTCCTTTATTGGTATACGGTTCAATTTGCCACATACTTGAAGCCTCCAACAAACAGAGAGCATCCTTAAGTAACGTTAAGTCTTGAAGGTGTAGTAGTTACTAACTTTTGGCAGGTACATACGGTACCTGCCAAAAGTACTCATCATGAATTTGCTACTCACTATGCACTGTAGTTAACAAATTCTCTTGATGGCCTTTTTCATTTCCCTATTTAAAAAAATTAATATAAATATTCAAATATGAAGAAAGCGGTGTGTTAGAAAATCGTAATGGTTGGTTACATGCCAAGGGCTTCGTACAAGCAAGCTACTTGCGCCAGCACATCCTGACACATACCGGGATCAGGCCGTACTGCTGCATCCACTGTGGAGACAGCTTCCGCTATCGCAAGAACCTCAAGTCGCACCTGCAGCTGCACACGGGGGAGGCCCCCTACACCTGCCTGGACTGCGGGGAGTGCTTCCGTAACCGTGCGGGGCTCAGCAAGCACGAGCACGCCCACCGCGGCCAGAAGCTCTTCACGTGTGCAGAGTGCGGGCGTGGCTTCTCGGCCAAGCACACTCTCCAGACACACATGTACACCCACCTAGGTCGGCAGCAGCAGTACCACTGCGACGCCTGTGGCCGGGCGTACTTTCATTCCTGCTCGCTGCGCAACCACCTTAAGAAGCAGCCCTCCCATGCCAACTTTTAGGTGCCGGCGGCCACTTCCCGCGACCTCGGTGCCAGCGAACACTGATTAACTCGAGAATGCAACTTTAAACAGTGTATATCTGACAAAGTTAATTCTGTAGTTTCGCTGTTATTCATGTTACCTGTTCCTTCATTGGAGAATTGTTTAAAAATATCATATATTTTTTCATTGTATGCATAAGTATGTAGTGTAATTTTTGGTGTGTTTGCAGCAGGTTTCTTTTTTGTTATTTATTAACATTTATTTTTGTGAGGTATGGAACTGTTGGAAGTCCTTAATACAGTCTGTAATTGTTATACAAAACTAATGTGGAGTACTTAAAACTGCATTTCTTCTGAATAATGAAGACTATCTTTGTGTGTCATTTTGTTACCGTTATGTTAATTAAATGTTATTTCCATTTCATCGTGCAATTTGTGGGTGATAGTTTTGTTAAGAGTAAATATCAGCACAATACACAGGAAAATACTGATAAATTTACAAATTATAAGGGCATTATTAGAAATATTTTTACATGTGCTTATAGCAAATGATGTTGGCCGAGGCCACAAGGCACAAGGACAGTTGATTAATTTTTGGTAGGGAATTTGGATGGTATGTGTTTAGTAGCTGTTTTAGCATTTGCATTATGGGACGGTTAACCACTGGGATATCCATTTCCGATGCAATTAGCGGGTATCAAACCTACATCGTCCTGAATGCAAATTAGACATGCTGCCATTTTTCATTACTTCTGAACTTGGTTATGAATGACAGTACTTTAAGTTATCACATTCCAACTGTTAGAGAGTGATTTTGAAAAAAAAAAAAAAAAAAAACCTGCCTTTAAGCTGGGCTTCAGTTGTAGAACTTCTTGTACCAAAGTTAGTGTGTATCAAAGCACGAACCAGTGTGAAAGATTAAATTGTATCATGATTAACTTATGAAAAATGCTGTCAGTACTAGAATCACATTTATTGATGTGACAATTTCTACTTTTAGATGTGCATCTGCATCAGATTCACAACTGTTGTCACGTATTATTGTTCTGTAGTAATATAAACAACTTCAAATTCATTATGTGCTTAGTTGTGTAATTGCCAGGCCTATCCAGAGTTAATTTTTAATCTTTGGGAGGACAAGGGATATGATTCCAATTAGTACTTTAAATCCTATAATCGAAAAATGTTAAAATTTTATTTCATGTTATTTGTGTTATATGACGTACGTAGCTTGATACCTAATGAAGAAAATTAGTAAAGTGTAATAAAACAGCTATAAAAATATTTTATTAAAATTTATGGTTTTTTTGTGTGTTCTTTAATTAAACAAACTCTTCGTAGCATATTGAAAAATAATTTTTATATCTCGCAGAGCCTTCCACTAACGTGGGCCACTCATTCTTGACAGGTCTGGTAATTGCAGATGGAGTTTGGGTAATCAGTATTCAGCAAAATTTTACTACAAGAATTTTGGGTTCCATCTGCTTATAATGTGCATTTTATGTTCACTTGTCACAATGTTAAGACTAAAAAAGATGATGTTTGTAGTTCTTTAGAAATGAAAGACTAATGTCTGTATACCTGACGTTGCTGCTCATTTATATTTTAATCTAGTCTCACATTTGCCTTGTGTGTTTCCTAGTCTTGTAAATGTGTTGGCTAGTTTTAACAGATTTATGCAAATTATTTACCTAGTAATAAAAAACAATTTATTGTAATTTGAATGGTAAATTGTTGCTGGGGTACAGTATTTGTTATTGTGATTGTAATATCAAAGTAAAATTGGTGCTGAGGTATTTATAAAGTATTAAAATTTTTCTATATATCTGGTTAGAATTTGTTAATGCCTTGTTGATAAAGCATAATGCGGACTAAGAAATGTACATAGTTGTTTTTAGTGTTTTTTATGTGTGTTATGGTTCAAATGTTGAATCTCTCTTGTATAAGTATATGTTCCTTGGTGTATATTTGTTTACTCTTTAGAACTATGAGTCAGGTGTTGAACACTCAGAAAAATACCAATTTTAGTCACTTAATGTAATGGTGAACTTTCTACACAAGACTTAAGTAGGCCTTGTTTTTCACTGAAAATCTGCAAGATTTCTGAAAAGTATTTGTTTGTTGTTTTGGTTAAATGTAGTGAATCTGAATGGAGTTTTACAGTGTATTGGACTCACAGGTAATTAGATACTTTTAAGCCCTCCTTTGTTCTTCTTTTTTTTTTTTTAGCCGAGTGTATATTCTGTCAATTTGCATTGAATTTGGTGACATGTAGCTATTTATCATTCAATAGACACTAAACGTGTTGGAAACATAAAGATGTTACTTTCATACAACGTCTTACTTTGCATAGAACATTTCATCTGCCACCAATGTAAGCACTACTGTAAAGTGGGGTTGCTTGGGAAGTTCCCAACTTCAAAGCCTAGTAGCTCTGGTAGATTTATATTCAGTCAATTTGAAATTTAATAGGTACATACGTTGGGGTTAAAAATATGCTTTCGTGGAGAAATGCAAAAAAAAATAAAAGTTGATTGTACTATTAATTTTGAACTTAAAATTTGTCTCTCCCGAGTGAAGTAACTGGGACATTTATGAGTTTAACAACACAAAATGATGCCGTTTTTTGAAATGTATGTGGGTCATGTGATTTGTTACATATTGTAGGAATATAAGAAGACATTGCCCTGGTTTTACTGAAACGCTTTGCACAGACAGTTTGTTACTTTCTTATCTTCGGTTGTATGAAGCTATCTTTACGTTTCTAATAGTTAAATTAATTATTTTGTCTCTGGATTTTACAAACAAACAAACAATATTCTCAATCAAACAGGGAATTATAACTCAAGCACAATAATTAATTTTTCACGTACAATTTGTTTACAGTGGGTGACTCACCTGTAAATAATGGCTCAGCAAAGAGGACATGGTTGTCAAGTGTTGATAAGTTAGTTTCTAATTTTATCTCCTAAGTGAAACAAAAACTCATCAATAGTTGTGTAAAATATTGAATTCATCATCACAAACTTAAGCATCGGTAAAATAAACAACCTAATATCACATTATGTTGCATTTCAACTAATTCACAATACAATTCACATGTTGAACGCTGGTTGTTACATTTCAATTAAAATTATAAAGTTGTAATTACAATCTTCTCAAATCTTTTATTTACCGTTTCTTCTTTTCCGACATTTAACAAATTACATTTTCCTCTCAAATACGATAAAATCCGTATAATTTATGTTTCATTAATAATTATTCACAGTTCAAAACATCGTGAAGCAATTTTATTAAATATTAAACTCTATTTGGTTACTAATTCTCTCATTAACAAATTCTCTTTATTAGGCTCACTTACATCTTTGGAGGTGGTGAGAATTATTGTCAGAAAAAATTAGTTCTATTTTACTTCTACCTTACTTATGTTGTCTCCTGTCGTCCGATTTACTGTTGTCTGAACATGACATCTCTCCGCCAATCAGCAATGGCGACATGAGACACAACCAGGATAGTTTTATTTTGTACTTTTGTTTAATAAATATTTAATGCTGACCATCCTCTAGGAAAGAAATGATAAATAACAAATAAAATATTAATACTGAATACCGTCTAGAAACAAATGAAAAATGCTTACACATAGTCTCTATGTTGATAAACTATTAAAATAACCAATGATTATACTGCATTTTGTTTAACTGATATAATGAAGTGTTATTTGGAAATTATATTAAAGGAAGTGATGCCATAAGCAAGTACTCTGTAATCATATTTAATTAAAATATCCATGATCAACGTTAAATATAACCAGTAAAAACCGCAATGTTACAAGATGTACAAGCAGGCATCGTGTCATGTTAATTGTAATATGTTATGATTTTATATTTTAGACTAAGGAAGGCTTATGTTGACTAAACTGAAGTTATGTGTAACGACTGAACAGGGCTTCAATTGAATTATTCAAAGTTACAATAAATATAAGCTATTGACAAGAGAGGTCCTAATCATTCTTTAGTCACTCAGTTACAGCATACGACTAACCTGAATGGCACCATTGCCTTAAGCTGAATGTTGTGATGGGAAGCGACGAGTGGCATGCCAAGCAGCATCTTTAGGGTGATGGCTCTTGGTGTGGGTCCACAGACATACCCTGCTCAATATGTTGCCAACGTTATATAGTTTCGGGTGGTGTAATTGTCNCAGTTACAGCATACGACTAACCTGAATGGCACCATTGCCTTAAGCTGAATGTTGTGATGGGAAGCGACGAGTGGCACGCCAAGCAGCATCTTTAGGGAGATTGTTCTTGGTGTGGGTCCACAGACATACCCTGCTCAATATGTTGCCAACGTTATATAGTTTCGGGTGGTGTAATTGTCCCGAATACCGTGCCGCTGGGAGGGGAGATTCGTTGGCTCTTTGGTGCTATGTTTTTCAAACTGTAATTGTTGCAATGTGTTTTGGATTGTCCGCGTTTGCCGATGTAAGTCGTGAACAAAGATATCATATTTACATGTTATTGACTTAGTCACTGTAACAGCATAAATAATTTGGTTATAATTTTTCCATTCAAGTGTGTGTAGTCTGTGTGTGTATCACATAGCCTCTGTGTAGACCTGCATCTGAAAGCATCTAAGACAGGACATTTGCAATGCAGAACATGAAATGGTATAACCAAAGTTAAGAACTCTAATTTTGCGTTACATAATTTAACTGCAAGGGCAATCTGTCTGCTGGCCATGAACTGAAATTATGTGAAATTTCATCTTACATTCTGTACATTGAATTGCATTTTGGTTTTTGCTACGTAAGCAAGATGTTGCTGATTTTTAAACTGATCATGGCAGCAAAAATAAATAGTAGGAAATCAAAATCATAAAATATGAGTTACCTCTGTGAAATACGTTTTTAATTCTAAATATTTTTAGTTGAGCTGAAGAAATAGTGCTAAATTATAATAAATAATCATGACTCCCCTATAGGTAAGAAGTGAGTATCGAGAGAAACTGGTATCGTCCCATCCCTAGTTTTTTTATTAATTATATGTCAAACACATTTTTTGTCTCGAACACGAAGCATTATCATTGCATTTGACATTATTGAAAAGTCATATTAAACAGAAATTGGACACACATACAAAATGATTCCAACATAACATTTACAGTGCTATTTTTCATATAGTCTCTTGCTGCAAAAAATTTATAAAATTCCTGCCTCTTGTAGTTAATGAATGTGCTTTGTTTGGGAACCTGTCACGTAGACTCTTTAATAGTCTTATTGGCTGATTTATTGTAAGGAAATGTCTAGTGCCATACTCTGCTGCACTTCGAAATTGAATTGTTCGCCATTCATTTTAGTTTCTTAACTCAAATGAAAGTTTGGAAACCAGAAGTGCTAATTTATTACATCTTGTATCGAGCACTGACATGTCTGTAATTAATGGATACCTCTTATAGCCAAATATTCTTATATGTACGTACATTGTCTTACTTCATAGATTATTGTAGGATTGAAACTAATTTATTCTGTATTTTAGACTTTTCTAGGAACACTTTGTTTTTTTGAAGTATTTTTTTATGCACTATTACATCTACATGTATTTAGTACATCTAAGTGTAGATTATGTTTTAGAGTACTGGCATTATCATAGTATTTATTTAATTCAGTTTTTACCTAGTTCTGATGATGTCAAATGTTGACTTTGTCTACGTAGAGTAATATACTTACTTAATGATGTTAATAAAACTGTTATCTTGACAAATGGGTAGGAAAATAATAGTGATTTTGAAATTGTTAAAAATGGCTGTGATATGTACGGGATAAGTATTGTTATGTGAGCCAGAAACATGGAGAGGTTAGTAGTTGAAACATTTGATAGGTAAAGTTTTGCAGAATACTTGTAGAAAATGTAGCATTGTCATTTAAAATTCAGTTACCTAAATCAAAATTTAGTTGAGTGTTTCTTATAAGTCTTCAATTAAAAATGTTTCTGCTAGGTATGAACATTAAAGTTTTAGCATCAAACTTTGTTATATGTACTTTTAATGTAAATGTCATATCTGTATTATACATATATTGAGTTTGAGAGTTATGTACACTTCATATTGGATATAATATTTCAGTACTTTTGCTGTAGAACCTTGTAAATTCATGATGCTTGAGACTTACCCAATCATGGATTCACCATTCAAACTCTAGAAGTACTGACAATATTTTTTTGTATGTTTGTGAATGTGTACATACGCATATGTGTATGT
>NQII01007128.1:54693-102705 GCA_002778355.1 Clitarchus hookeri | reverse complement strand
TATTGGTTGCTGTCCTTATGACTTATACGTGGTAGCTATTTCACGTGATGGCTAGTTTGGTGTGAGAAATGTTGTGCTGAGGACCGAATAGAAAAATAATTGAGGAATTGAATGGGACTATATCCACATCCAGTGACCAAGCGAGGTGTTACAGTGGTTTAACTTTAGACTCCCATTCGGGAGAACCCGCTTTTGAATCCCTTTCCCTCCATCTTGATTTTGGTTTTCCATGGTTTCTAGAAATCACTCCAGGAGAATGCATGTATGTTTAATTAAGAAAGGACATGGCTAAGGTAAATTATACTCAGGTTAGGAAAAAAACGAGTTTTCTTATGGAAGAGTTTGGCATAGGGAACATTTCCGCTGCAAGATAAGCGCTAGTGGTTCAAAGAGGTCACAGTAAATTAAAATTTTAAACTACCTGAATAATAGAAGAGAAATATGACACGTATTGATGTAGTTATTTTATAATTGATTTCTTATAATTGATATTAATTTGTTTTTAAAGTAGAATATACAGAAAAAAAGGTAGAAATGTGACACTAGCGCTTACCTAGTGGCGCAAAATGTTATTTCTCAAACTAAAAGCATTGATATTCCCAAACGTAGTAGAAAAAACCTTANGCTTACCTAGTGGCGCAAAATGTTATTTCTCAAACTAAAAGCATTGATATTCCCAAACGTAGTAGAAAAAACCTTAGCCATTACAGATTCCTTCCAATTCCTTCTCATCCCTATTCCCTGAATAACTTTCTCCGTCTCTAATGACCTCCCTGTCTACGAGAAGTTAAGCCAACCTACCTACCTACTGTGTANCCCTGAATAACTTTCTCCGTCTCTAATGACCTCCCTGTCTACGAGAAGTTAAGCCAACCTACCTACCTACTGTGTAGACAGCAGCCAAAATCCCAATTTCTCTTCATGATTCTTCCTTACTCAGTAGTCTTGCCAACGCCATACAAATATTACAAGATGGCACACGATAAACCGATTTATATAGACATACATGTATATATATTATAGCTGCTGGTAAATTAAATTTCCTTAATTAGTATTATTTTGTTTGTTTCCCATTGAATTTTTTCTTTGAAAAGACACGTCTAGTTTGACTTTGACGCTATTCCCCACATGTGGAATATAGGGGGTTTATAGGGTCGTAGTTAATTACTCCAGGCATAGTCTATAAGGTGCCTAGAAGGTTGAGGGTATTTCAGTAAGGTAGTCTTTTGATGTTTCACTTGACTGGATAATTATATTGTCTCGAGTTTGAACAAAAACAACATACAGCAACACTTCCGAGGTGTGGTACTCTAATTTGGTTACTCGTATTAACTTGGGCGACTTCGCGGAGGAGGGAGGCTTCTCTGGGCGGCGACTTGATACTTAACTACTCTGCTGTTGGTTCTGGTATGATGTCAGCTGGGGATGGGCTCCGTCGATGTGGGCGGCCTTGGAAAAGGCCCGCATCTAGTGTCGTCTAACTGGACTGCTGTTCTGGGATCGTTCTCACTTCCTCTCGCGATTCCTTGACGCAACTCTTCCCTCGGCGCGGTGATATTGAACTTGGCCAATCTTCTCTCGTAAATATGCTTATATGCTCTCCAGCCCCTCTCCCTAAGTCTCTGCATGTGTCTCTCTTATTGTGTGAAGGGGGGAGGTAGTTGCCTTCAGTACAAAGCCATTCAGCCACGTGCCATGGTTCATAAAGTTTCGGGGGCCGGGGGAAGTGGTGATCTGCCCCTTGAATTTACCATCTCAGCTTATTTTTCCGCTGTTTGTCTGCAAGGGTGGTAGGGGTGAGGAGTATTCGTGGCCCCCACTTTCAATTGGTTAGCCGATTTCTCACGCATGAAGCTAGAGGTGCTCGTGCTTGGCTCTGCGATTTCTCCCGCTTTCCTATGTATGTACGTAGCACTTTCTGGGTGCTCCGGCGATATGCCAGCTCTTACTCGGCACAACCTTGACACGTGTAACTGCGATCCGTTCTGGCTGTCCGCGTGCCTCATGACACGTGTCAACTGGTAGGCACTCGCGAAGATGGTCAGCGAGGCTTCTACTCGAAATGCGTTACATGACAACTTAATGGCTTGCCAATATTCGTCTGTGGCGATTCTTACCATGTACGGTACTTTATACTTACTTTAGTCTATCATAGTGACATACAACCTAATATCACTACTTTCACTGGAGGACCCTTAACTTTACAGTCACTCAGACAATTCCGTGCAATATTGCTCGTCTCTGTGACAGGCTTAGATATAGGTACTGTCATTTACAATGTGCATTCTCTTCAGACACATGAAACCTAAATGACAAAAGATTAAGTTGCAAAGTTAGAGTGTCAAATAAGGAACGCACATCTAGTTAAATACGGCCATGTAATTGTTTTAGTAATGGCAAAATATATGGGTAGTGAATAGCAATTTGTTACTAATGCACTGTCTGATGACAGAGGCCAGCAACCTACAGTAGAAAAGGTTGAAGTAAAGATTGCAGCAACGACAGGTATTCGGTTGGACGTGTATTTCTAAGTAGGAGGTTGTATGTGGCAACAGCAAAACCCGGCTATTATAAATACAGCTGGTTCAATGTAAGGGCATATCTGAGTGGCTGAAAATGCGGTGAAGGCTCACTCTTTTATTTCCTGACACTTATCAGTTACGGCATGCAGATGAGTAAATAGTCTACATCATTTTGGCTATTATGCACAATTTCATGAAAATTAAAACTTTATAATAATTTTCGATTGATGTACTGAACGTGAAAGTAATATAAATTTATGAGTGTTTCACACTCACTAAGTTAATAATATGTAATGAGGAGAATATTTGCTTATAGTAGGAATTCGACGTAATTAATAAGATGAATGATTATCACATATTTTCTTTCTTTAAATTATGGTGAAAGCATTGTTGAAATAAATTTAAGGATGTAATTAAGGCAATTTGTGTTTACCATGTTTATTCTCAATTTTTTTCACCAAATTTATCTTATAAAGAAATATGGTCACCCTCATAATATAAAATGTCTCCTGGTTTATGTTACAGGCGAAGGAGTGACTGAGATTTACAGTTAGTACTTAATGATAATGTGTTCTATCTTTGTTGAATAATTACAAATAATTTGTGTTGTTTGCAAAATAAAATAAATATGACTTATTTCTCCATACTCTTTACCAAACGAGAAGTGGCAACTTATCAGATCTTAGAATGTAGGTAAGTGTGAGTAAATATGGGTAGTACGAGTTTGCGCTGCACATATATAGTTCATTCACGGATACTTCCAACTTTTCTAAAGCCCTGCTAAAGTTATACATCCAGAATATTCCTTCGCGTCATGCAAACAAAGCTTAGCCAGGTTTAGAAAATTACACCAGAAGGACAAAGCAACGCATTCGTGCGCACTCAGTGTTACAATATTTTCCATGTTTATCGCTAGGCATTACCAACACACCATATTCTACCTATATTTATTCATATTAGTTATTAATAAAATATTGTAATATGTTGACAGAATATAATAACAAGTTTAATTTCACCATAAATAAGGTACTTTCATGTTAAGACAAGTATAAAACGCTTGTAATATGGCCATCAGGAAACAACCAATCACAGCATACATGTCGTTATTTTTCAAAGTATTGATACAAAAAGTGTGAAGAAAGGCGAATATACTATAGTAAGTTAACGTGCATATTCCCTTACTGGTACCGAGATGAAAAATAAGTTCATTGTTCAGAGTGATAAATACGTATGATACAAGGAATCATGTGACACATCTTCTATACAAAACTTCTTGTGACGAAAGAGTTGAGAGAATTTTTTTCCGGCAGGGTATTCTCGATCCAGGTATGGAGATTCTTCTGTCGAGGTGGATACCTCTGCATGAACGTAGTTCGATATTCGCGTTGGTGGTGTCTGGATCTCAATTGGGCCATGCAGCTACGCTTGCTGCGTCCAGTGCCATAGGCTTTCACTACGGCTGGGAGGCCATATTCTACTGTGCAGGTATGACAAGCAAAGGCATAGCGCTATGTTATTCCCATGTACGTTGCATTAAAACGAATTTTGTATAGGCTGTATTTACAAAAATTTAAATTTTCCGATCATTAGAAATATTTTATATATCAGTCAAAAACTTTAGTTAAATTACATTATGAAGTAAGTATCACATTAACTCAGTACAAGTGCAGCTCTCACTCTATTCATTGCCAGGCCGCGTTCCAATTGTCACATTTTGTTAACAAAATGGTTATCAAGGCAAACTGATTTTGTCTGCAAAATTAAATACCTAGTTTTAAAATTTGAATTTCCCCGACTTTGAAGCTTACAAATAACATACGCCAATCAAAATAATTATTGAGTAAAGCATTTTCATTAAATTTGAATTTATTTGATTTAAAATTTTTGGTTAGAAGTATTTTTTTTGTTTATATATTTTCTCTAATGTGTTTTTAACATGGTTTAATACAATGATCGGTTTGAATTTTACGAACTTTCCTGTTTTGGTTTTAAAATAATTATCAAGCATCAGGCAAGAAACAGAAAATAGCAGCATTTAAAGTTGAAAAAATTGCTGGTGTGGAGTCCCAAAAAATACCTTAAAAAAATCAAGATTTATATTACAATAAAAGAAAACTTAACTAATTCAACATCTGCCAAAGGCTGTCGAACTTGGTGGGTGATGTCAAAGATCCCGCGGTATCTTAGCCGTAATGGCATCTGACAAAACTTCCGGTGCTGGGCAAGATCTAGGAAATGCTAATTAATATAAAGTTTGTAGCTGCTCTTGACCTAATTGGTATGTTAAATTAGAAGCAGTATCGATTGAGGAATGTATGTGGTACGGAATTTGCCCTTCATGATGCCTGGAAAGCAGTCACTAATTGTGAAGAGGAATGCGTTATGGCTATCATTTTGCATAAAGCAAGGAATATTGATAATGTCTGGCGGACGGAGGTATGTCGCAGCTAAAGATGAAGCAGTATCCAGTTAATATCGATAATTCCTGGTGGATGGATATATGTGATAGCTAAAGAGGAAGAAGTGTCCAGCTAATATTGATAATGCCAGGTGGATGGAGGTATCTGGCAGCTAAAGAGGAAGCAGTGTCCGGCTAATATTGATAATGCCTGGTGGACGGAGGTATGTGGCAGCTAAAGAGGAAGCAGTGTCCAGCTGATATTGATAATGCCTAGTGGATGGAGGTATCTTGCAGCTAAAGAGGAAGCAGCGTCCGGCTTATATTGATAATGCCTGGTGGACGGAGGTATGTGGCAGCTAAAGAGGACGCAGTGTCCAGCTGATATTGATAATGCCTGGTGAATGGAGGTATGTGGCAGCTAAAGAGGAATCAGTGTCCAGCTATTTATGATAATGCCTGGTTAATGGAGGTATGTGGCATCTAAAGAGGAAGCAGTGTCCAGCTAATATTGATAATGCCAGGTGGAAGGAGGTATGGGGCATCTAAAGAGGAAACACTGTCCAGCTAATATTGGTAATGTCAGGTGGACGGAGGTATGTGGAAGCTAATGAGGAAGCAGTGTCCAGCTAATGTTGATAATGCCCTTTGGATGGAAGAATGGGGCAGCTAAAGAGGAAACAGTGTCTAGCTAATATTGATAATGCCTGGTGAATGGAGGTATGTGGCAGCTAAAGAGGAAGCTGTTACCAACTAATATTTATTATGGCTGGTAGACGTAGATTTGTGGAAGCTAAAGAGGAAGCAGTGTCCAGCTAATATTGATAATGCCTGGTGGATGGAGGTATGTGGCAGCTAAAGAGGAATCACTTTTCAGCTAATGTTGATAATGCCTGGAGGATGAAGGTATGTGGCAGCTAAAGAGGTATCACTTTTCAGCTAATGTTGATAATGCCTGGTGGATGGAGGTATGTGGCCGCTAAAGAGGTATTACTTTTCAGCTAATGTTGATAATGCCTGGAGGATGGAGGTATGTGGCAGCTAAAGAGGAAGCAGTGTCCAGCTAATATTGATAATGCTTGTGGATGGAGGTACGTGGCAGCTAAAGAGGAAGCTGTTTCCAACTAATATTTATTATGGCTGGTAGACGTAGATTTGTGGAAGCTAAAGAGGAAGCAGTGTCCAGCTAATATTTATAATGCCTGGTGAATGGAGGTATGTGGCAGCTAAAGAGGAAGCTGTTTCCAACTAATATTTATTATGCCTGGTAGACGTAGACATGTGGAAGCTAAAGAGGAAGCTGTTTCCAACTAATATTTATTATGCCTGGTAGACGTAGACATGTGGAAGCTAAAGAGGAAGCAGTGAGGTCGATTATAACTATTACGGACCACCTACCTCCATACACCCAGCTAAAGAGGTATCACTTTTCAGTTAATGTTGATAATGCCTGGAGGATGGATGTATGTGGCAGCTAAAGAGGTATCACTTTTCAGCTAATGTTGATAATGCCTGGAGGATGGAGGTATGTGGCAGCTAAAGAGGTATCACTTTTCAGCTAATGTAGATAATGCCTGGAGGATGGAGGTATGTGGCAGCTAAAGAGGAAGCAGTGTCCAGCTTATATTTATAATGCCTTTTGGAAGGAGGTATGGGGCAGTTAAAGAGGAAGCAGTGTCCCGCTAATATTGTTAATGACTGGTGAATGGAGGTATGTGTCATCTAAAGAAGAAGCAGAGTCCAGCTAATATTTATTGAAAATTACCGGATGACTTCAGTGACACTGTAAGTTTATATTCTGCGAAAAATGCTCAAGTGAATTAGATCTTGACTAAGGACTGTTCCCAGGAATCGATCCTTGGACCGATGCAATGGAACATCCTCTTCAATGTCCTGCTGGAGTTGTCTGTTCCACAAGCATTGGAAATAATTGTGTACGCAGACGACGGCCTGATTTTGGTGACTAGAAGAGCCAGAAGACAACTTGAAGAGAACGCTATGGGGGTGTTGAGAGTAATCTCTGAATAGGATAAGAAATTTAAGTTGATATTCTCAACTAATAATATCAAGATTATGGTGTTGAAAGGGAAACTATAGTAACCATAAATTGTAAAATTTAATGTATAAGAATTCCAGTATGTTCACGAATACAAGTATCTAGTTGTCATGCTGGATATTAGGGTGACATTCCTTGGTCACATCCAACACGAGGCTTGAAAAGGTGAGGTGTTTTCCCATAAATTAAGAGCCACTTATAATGCAAATAAGGAATCAAATTTTACCACATTGAGGAAGATATACATAGCTATGTTTGAATGGATGATTGCATCTAGTACAGTTAGGTGGAGTAACAGTTTTTATTTGGTTTTCCACCAAAGGAAGCTCATCAGTGCTCAGAGGGCGCTACTGCTGGCAGTGGTAAAGGCATACAGACCTATGCCCAATGAGTCATTTCTTGTACTGGTTGGAGTCTTGTATGTTGATTTGCTGGTACATGAGATATGACTTAATGCAGAACGGGCAAGATTGAGAAGAATTATTGAAGAAGAAATAATGGTACTCAGGCAAGCCATCTGAAAGAAATTACAAGAAAGATGGGATTCATCAGATACAGGAGGAGTAACATATGAACTGTTGCCAAGTGTAGCAGAAAGATGAAGAGAAAGTGGATAACTACGAACGACTTAAATGGGCAACCTACTTTATATTGGTCTTATAAATTCAAGATAATGTTACAGAATCTTGGCTTAGTCTTCTCTCTTGAATGGCTATCAATATTGATGGTATATATAGGAATGTATATGCAGGAGGTGGCTGAGCGAGGACTGGAATTATAATTGACAACGGTTATAAATGACGAAGATGTCCACAAGTTATTGAAGGGATTTGCCACAAAGGTGGGCAATACATTAGAGTATTATGACCAACGGCAGAGAGAGAAATCTGATGACCCATGAAGTTGTAATCAGGGAGACTTCTTGACAGTAGACCAAATTTTATCAATAAGAGAAAAGGACAGTTTAAACAGGGTAAACTAGCAGAAAGAAAAAAAGAAGAAAAAAAGAGATTAAGAAAACACGGAAGATCAGAAGAAGGAAACGTACTGTTTACTGTCTTATTAATCCAAGTACTGTTGCAGTGTCGGAGGACGAAGGATGTGATGGCATTCGGGCCATGAAACCCGTCTGCCTTGCCCCACATACAAGTGAACTTATTGTTATCAATTAACTCTGCATGCAACCAGTAGACCGCTCCAACTGACCAGACCACTACTGCTCTGCAGAACACTTGCGAATGCACTTACGTATGCCTATATATTCTGAAGTCAAGGGGCATGTGATTATATCATTTAATTAAACTCACATGCATAGAAAATTTAATCACCGTGAACGACTTACGCGAGTACAACGAAGGTTGACACACAGTTCCATCATAGCCCAGCATGGGCCCCATTTGCGTTTCCTGCGGTTTGATTGCATGGATGTGCCGGGGTTGACCCAAACATTCTGGACAGCCGTGTGTACGATCCTGTTCCCAATGCATCCAACACTCACTTACATTTTAGGCATAACAGTTCAAGTGGTGAAGGGTGTGTCAAAAATCCCTATCTCCCTCTCGGAGGCCAGCGATACTGTCTCTCTCAAACTCATCCAGCTGGGAATATACTTGTCGATAGTGACGTCGTAGAATGTTGAGTTTTTCCTGAACACTGCTCTGTGGCTGACACTGGTAAAATGGCCTTATTCGGTGTCTTGCATGTTTTTAGTGGGCAATTATGAGATACTGCCTAATTTCATAAATTTCACCGCAGAAACCTTATTGTTACACTTTCTCACTTAGACAATTCCGTGGTTTAGTGCTCGACTCTGTCACAGGCTTATATAGACTTATTGTAATTTACAATGTGCATTCCCTTCGCACACATGAAATCATTTTGACACAATACGTTCGGAAAATCACCGCCTATTTAAAGCGGCTGCCAAAGGTCGGCCCATTTAAAACGATTTTACTCTTTTAATGCATGTCACTGAATAATAAACTTCGCCTTTCCCAGTGAGACATAAACTCAACTTTGACAATATTGTGAATGATAACTTAAATTCATTAAACATTTTAGACGTCGTTTCTCAGAATTCTCTTCTCCTTTTGTATTCTAATACTTCTTTTATCTCTTCCAGGTAACCTCTTTTTTCAAATGTTACAGGTTCTGTGGGAGTGCTATGGTTCGTTGCATTACGACCCTTCTTGAAGGAGCACCCGACATTGGATAAAAAAATATCGCGTTCAGAACATGATTACATCCAGAAAAGTTGTACTGAAATTCTTCAAACTAAAAAAAAGGTATGTACCTATAATTATATCCTTACATAATTCAGTGAGTAACAATTTAAATTTTGTACTGTACTTATATTTTTAAGTGATACAATACTTTGTGTTAAATCCATAACCCAGCCACGCATTGCTGTGGCATAAAAGATTTTGGTTCTATTCAGTCTGAAAACAATCGAAAACTCATTGAGAACAAAAAACTGAAATGTTAAAACAGACAGCTGTCAACAAAGGCGCTTCCTGGCGCGAAAGCATGCTAAAAATGATCTTTTTGAAGATTTTAGTATCTTTGCAGGCAATACAGATAAAAAAGAAAGGTGTACTAAAACTCCTGGAAACGAAAGAAAGGTTTATAAAACGCGTCCTAACAGACACAACATATATATATATATAATTGTAATAAAAAAGTTTTGATATTTAATTACAGTAATCTGATACAATTTAATCACTCGTTTTAGTTACAATGCGCTAGCGCACATTGGCCTTAATTTGCAAACGAGTTCATTGCAAATATAAATAGCTCTGCATTAATTGACGTGATTTTACCTCGTAATGGATTATTACTTCCAACGACAAAAATATATGAAATAAATGTACAATACTTTAGTGCGAGATTCAATAATAAACATTGGTAAAATATACTGCTTTGAATTTCTTAATACTGCAGAATATTTCCCTGTGCATATGGCTTGACAAATATTATGTTGTTTTTAAAACATGTGGTTTAATATTATCAAGTTAACGTGATGCATTATAGGGAATATTTAGTATGCAGTCTGGTATTGAAAATTTTTATTATTGTGAATATTAAGGCATTAAAAATTATTTACTCGTATATTAAATTCGATTAAGAGAAAGTATTGAATTTTCTAATACATTTTAGGGGAAAAGTATGAGAGAAATAATATATCTTAATTAACGTGTGGTGACCTTATTGGAAGGGGTGTGATATGGTGACCTTAAGACTAAAAATAGAGACAAAAAGCAAAAACAAAAACATTCTAATGGAAAAATATTTTCAAACACTATAAAAATAAGGATATTCAAATATTAAAAAAATGCAAACAAAATAGTAACAAAATGTTTGAATTCGTGTTAAAATATTTGCAATTAAGAAATAAAAAAAATTAAAGTAATATTTATGAAAACAAATTTGAAAACAAGTTAATAATAAAATTAAGAAAGTTATGGAAAAACATTTTACAGAATTAATTTTAAGGACTTGTGATATTTGTTTATAAAATGACGCAAATGACGCCCCAATATCACAGATAACAGTCGTCAGACTTCCCAACCATGAATCACTAACTTTATGTAAAACCCTACCATGCAGTCTCCGTCTAAACTACTTCCCTACCATGTACCATTAACTTTAGTAACACTTTTTTATTCTAATTCCATAAAATGAATCATTAACTTTATGTAACACCCTACCCAGCCCCCTCTTTCTATACTACTCACAAACCATGAATCATGACCTTTTTGTAACACTCTACCCACCACCGTCCTTTATTACTACCACCCATTTTTCCCCATAGCCTATGCCACTCTCTGTCTCATGTAACTTGACTAGATTTTGACAGTTCGACGAAAGTAGCTCCAATGTTTACATTTCGTTTATGTATCCTTTCGCCATCAGCTGTTGCAGATTTGGACGCTGTACTTTTTATCAATACGCTGTCAATTAATCCACTACCCATTGCACATTAACGCTAAACAAATTTTAAGTTATTTTGGACTGATATCTCTCTAAAAAAATTTGTAGGTTTTATAAGTTAAAATATAAAACCTTGCAAAAAAATAAGTATTTGCTAAATCTTTTTTAATTTGTCCGAGACAGCGAAATTAAGTTAACATTTGCAAGATGGTAGTGGTAGCTATTATCACACTTTGGACGTTATATCTAATATAACTGGAACTAAAAGTAATTCGGGAAATTTGATTGACAACGCACTTCTATTCGCTAATTCTCACCAACGACTATTGATTGCAATGCAGTAATTATGCTATTATTGATACTAAACCGTTCAAGTTGGAAATGTGTAAAGTTGAAAAACGTAAGTATTGATTAAAAACTATTTATGCGTGTCACACTTTCTTCGTTTTATCAGTATAGCATAGTAACAACCACGGAAATAAGGAAATGGGTTTTCGGGAGAACCATATGACGTATAATTTAAGTAGACGAACGATCTCCAGTCGTTTATAAATTACAAGTATTCAAAACTACTGTGCACGAAAAATATGTTACTGTCAGAGCACGCAGAAAAATAAAACTATTGGAAACGCTTCGTAAATTTGTTATATATCACACCTGAAAGCAATTTTTTCTGGTTGGTAATGCTTCGGGAAAGAGCGGATAGATGGCGCGCACGGCATGACAGGGTGAGATGTGAGCCATTTGCATTGCCCAACATATAGCAGCACTGCCTGCCTCCTGATCCCGTCTTTTTAAAAGTTGACTGATCTTATATTACTAGCTCCGAACGACACGAATTTGTTGTATATTTCGTCCAATTATTATAAAAATTAATCTTCCATTTCATGCAATATTTCTGTATGCTTTTGGAATTAATATCAAGCACGTATGGAAATCATGCTTAGAGACGTAAAACAGTTTTTGAAGTCGTATTTCATTTGGATACGGATCGTTTTATTGTCCATTTCATTTTGAACCCCTATATATTTTTACTTTATCACGAAATTTAGTTTGTAACACTATTAACCACTGTTTTGTGACCAAATAAAATAAAATGTATTAATTAATCCAGGAACTCTTTCTTATCGCGTATTTTCTGCTTATCTAGTGTGCGTCAGCAGTGCACCCAGAATAGCCAACGTAATATTAACTTTTGTTCGTTTGTGCATCAGCTGATACAAGATATTGTAAATGGCACTTTATTTGTTTCGTATACTCAAGTCGCCACTCACTGACTGTCAGAATCTCGCCAACTTATATGAGACAGACCATAGTTTCAACAGGAGAGAACTGAGACCTCACTTTTCCAAAAGAATGAACAGAGCGAACCTTATCGCTCATTGTCAAATATGTCAACTATATTGCACTGATAAGGACATGCAAAGAATGGTGTAAAGTCACGAATTACAACTACTTTGTTTCAACCTTCAAGGCATGCAGCTTGACTAATTAAAAAATTTACTCTATTTTCACTTTTTGTAGTTATACTTCTTTTGGCACAATGAGGGTAAACGTTTAGTGTACAATGGAAGTTACGCACACACAGTGTAACAGTATTCGACAGTGAACGTGGTAGCGGTTTGACCCAACGCACATGCGCATATGGTCTAGCTATATACAAACACAAGGTACACAACATAGCATGTGGTTATATTTAAAACCGACAAAAAAATCAATTCATGTATTAAGCAAAATAAAAAACATTTCATTTATATTATTAATTCATTATAAATATATATGTGATTAATTAATTTTACTTATATTGTTCTGTGAAAAATTTGTTAGTGAAAAAAATTGTATAGTAAAATTTTTAAAGAATTTTTAAATATTTAAGGTAAATTTTGGTAGTTTTAAATTATGTTCTTTAATCAAACCTTTATAAATTGTATTTAAGGTCTTTCTTCAGTAAGTTTAGCGTTTTCCTACTTACATAAATTATTGGCATGTAAATCATATTTTATTTTAGTCACGCTAAAGAAGTATAATTTTTAACGCTCGCACATATACATGCACCGATGTTTTTTTAAAACTTACAGTGTTTTTTACGCAATTAGTATTTCAATAGCATGGATGGGTATGTGTATAAAATTTTTTTTAATGCAGCATTGTTGCTTCGTAATAAATTACAATTTATATTTAATTCATAATAACTGGCCTGTATCATAGAGGGGCATAAAAAATGTATTTAAATACATATCTGGTAGTTGTAATCTTTGTATAAGCAAAACAATAGTGTTAGAAATTTTTCAGGTGTCATCCATTCCGTTTGTGAAAATCCTCACGTCTGGACGAGTGTGGGGGATCATTTTACCTCATACAGGAGTTGCTTGGTGTTCTCCACTCTTTATAACGCAATCTCCAGCCTACATCAAAGGTGAATACCAGCATTCTTTATCTTTATATTCAATAATTTGGTAAGATTGTTGGCAACATTATTCATATATACACACCGAGTAGTATCTTGGTAGCATAAAACTTATGTTTTAATTACATAACTGAACAAAGAGGGATGAATTCTAATTGCAAACTAAACTTAATTTGAAAGACAATAAAAATTCATAGAGTTTTTAAATACTGTGGATATTATATACATAAAATAATGACTGTGCTAGAAATAAAAATCTGCCATAAAATATAGTTAATTATTTTCAACAATTCATCTGCATGTGGTTGTGGCTTGTAGTTATCGACCCCTACATACCGGCTCGTGTCCCGTATTTCTAAGCGTGTATTAAGTGCAGAACTTAAATTCCGAGTCCTCAAAATATAAATGGGAAGAGGTCTCATGAAAATCTAAGTAGTATTATTTGAAAGGAATGCCAATATTCTATTACAAAGTAATTAACATGAGAAACGAATACAATTGGAACACAGAAGTTTAATAAACCCAAATTCTTACTTAATTATATACAGTATGTGTGTGTCTTGCTGTATAAACCACTACATTAGATTTAAGTCGACAATGGCCCATTTAAATCTTCCAAGTAGTGCGGGAAATAAAGAGTTTTTTTAATTTTTTTTACATAGTGTAACATTCGGTCTCTAAATTACAACATTAGGTTGGATAAATTTTGGTGCCTACAAGACAAGCCTGTAAAACACCCACCAGAGTTATCGGCCCTAACGCAAATAAAACATAAAAAAATCACAGTAAAAATATTAACTTCTTAGGTGCCAGAACCTACTACTAATCTAAAAAAACAGCGATGCACTACTCGGGGATACAGACGTCCGCCTACATACTCCAGCTATGTGAAGCAGCTGTCTGATGTAAATGCAGGTCTCCTGCAATTGCATTTCTAGTACGCAAAATTTGGTGGAAATTATTCTTGTCGTTCCACAGGTAACTTCCACAGGTAAGTATATGTATGCAAATGGCTGACGAGAATAAATTAATCCATATATATTATATAATGTTCACCCAGGGCCGTATGCAAGAGATGGGTTTCGGGCGTTCAAACCGTTACCTTAAAAAACACAGTGAAATTTATAATTTTTATAAATTTAACAAGAGTATCAAATAGTGCGGGGAAGGAGGATATAACGAGTTCAAATCACTCCACCAATCTTTGAGAGACTTGGTAAAATTTTCCTATGATGTATTCGATCCTAAATTAAATACTTTTAAACTAAACCAACTAATTTATTTTAAACTTTAAACAACTAGTAATCACGAGTTGTGAGATGGCTCTTTCGTGTTGTTATGGAGACGATATATATTGGCAAGGGAGATCCGATTCTGATCTCCCTCTTGCTACCAAACACAAGGTCAAAGGTCATAAAGTGATGCAAACAGATTAACACTTTAAACTAATGCATTCAACATGTAACTTTCATTTTAAACACTGACACCATACTCAGCTAGCCATTCAACACTTAAAAATTTTAAACATGAAAACCAACTTTTGCCATTCTCTCTTTAAATAGACACAAACAGCTACTCAGGCACACTTTTTTTTTCACTAGCGATTGCTTGTATCTGAAAATGAAAAAAAAAAATACTTTTCGTTTATCCGTTTATTTATTTTGTACAAATACAAAGAGTTAGTTTTACCTATTTAAAAGAGGACTGCCTTCGCCGAGGTTGTCGCCTACCTGCCGAGGCTCCTCGTGCATGGAGGCTGCATATATAAGTAAAGTGTGAAGTCGTTGCCCAAACTGGCAGTTTTTTTCCAAATGTATTCTGCTAAGTAGCCGACCCACGAGTTTTGCCGCCTACCAAAACACGGGATCTGTATCTAACTAAACACCAACTTCGTTCGATGTTTTGCGTGTGCACTCTTAAAGTCTCACCCTGCCTCAATTTTGATTTATTTCGGGTGTTTACTAATCCACCCTTTTCACTTCACACAAACTCACTCCGGTGATTTACTTGCAAGTGACGATAGCCGTGCATGTCCGAGTTGATGTAACCTCGCCCACAGTCTGAAATTATCGCCGTGCCCGGCACTATCCAGTCACGAATGCATTTCACTAATGTCACTGCGTTCCTTCTTTCCACCGGCACCAGGAATAACTTGGTAGGATCGCCTCTCTCCACACCGCCAAAAACCCACTGGCCGTGAACTTTACGTCCCTTGCGGTTTTTGCCTTTACCCAATTTTGATTCGTCTATCTCGACTATTTTGTCAGGCCCGCCTATTCGGNTTGATTCGTCTATCTCGACTATTTTGCCAGGCCCGCCGATTCTTTTCCTGTAAGTTAACACCCAGTCTATGCACACTTGGCGGCAGAAATTCGACCAGGCGACGACTGTCTTGCCCGAGCACTTAAGTTCGTTTACTATAGTCTGCTGTCGGGGATACTTGATCAGGCACCACAATAAACACAACTCGATGATCTTGCCCGGCGACAAATTCGAATCTCCAACGAAACTGCCCTGTCTTGCCGACACTTAAAAATTTCATTTCTTCCCATTCTCGGCGCTGTCGACACCAGTAAAACAAACCTCGATTGTCCACGAGACTGGCTTCACCTTCACTGCATCGTCCACATCGTATCGACGGTTTGAGGATGTTGTGCTCGATGAGAAATGTATTTNACCTTCACTGCATCGTCCACATCGTATCGACGGTTTGAGGATGTTGTGCTCGATGAGAAATGTATTTACGTCCGGCTAGAAATAAATTATCTTTCGAGCATTCAACATTGTAATTTTTCACCCCGCACATACCATTGTACGTTTTCTGATTAAAATCTTTTAATTTTAAAGAAAAATTATGCTTGGATACGTTGAACTTAACAATTGGCTTTAACATGGATATGTCAAACGGAACTCGGCGAGATACGCAATAGTACACTAACTTGTAAAGGAAACAATTTGAAGGGATACCCTATACTGTACTTGCGGTTTTACTATGGTTTTAACATAAGGGTACGCAATACAGAACAATGACCAAAACCAGTTAGCCAAATTTCTAGTGAAACTATGGAAATGTTTGGATTTTTGACATACAGGATGGTCCGCCTAACGTGGACATCCCCAAAATTTCCGGAACGGTTTCAGATCACCNGTTTGGATTTTTGACATACAGGATGGTCCGCCTAACGTGGACATCCCCAAAATTTCCGGAACGGTTTCAGATCACCAAGTGCGGTTTCCGCTAATAAAATTACGTACAGACGCAAGTAATTTGCCAAAAAGTGACTATCTGTAACACGTGTATGGACAGAAATAATTAACTACATATGATTTGTCTCTAGGAAACATACATTTATTTCAAATTCATCTGAAAGTATGTGCAAAGAGGAATTCAGTGATACAGAATATGCAANGTTTGGATTTTTGACATACAGGATGGTCCGCCTAACGTGGACATCCCCAAAATTTCCGGAACGGTTTCAGATCACCTAGTGCGGTTTCCGCTAATAAAATTACGTACAGACGCAAGTAATTTGCCAAAAAGTGACTATCTGTAACACGTGTATGGACAGAAATAATTAACTACATATGATTTGTCCCTAGGAAACATACATTTATTTCAAATTCATCTGAAAGTATGTGCAAAGAGGAATTCAGTGATACAGAATATGCAATGGGAGGTTACACAGAAATGCCAAGAAATAAAGTACAAATATGATTAAGTTAGGTGGGCCGGTAGCATGGGGCAGTGGACCTGTACTCACAGCTGTAAGCAAGCAACACACGCCGTGACTCATCCTTGTGGGACCGCTTCCTTATAGCAGAATAGCATAGTTTACCTTAATGGGGCAAGGGGCACGGAATGCGATATCGGACAAAGGATAGCCCTGCAGCAGATGGAAGACGGGCAATGTGAGTGCAAGTCTGACATCAATACATTATATGTTATTAAGAAACCTAAGTAATTCATGAGATTTGTTTCCTAGTTATTAACTGTATTGAGTAGCGAGTGCGTGCAGATACACAAAAAAAATAGAATAAATAAACCTGCAATCATGCAATCGCATCTGCATGCATAGTACAAAGGAGCACAGTTATGATTGAAACTCTTCACACAAGATATTTTCACAGCATGTGCTCAATGTATTTTCCATCAACAGCAATACAGATCTGTAAACGCACATTGTTACGAACTGGTTTTTATAAGCTATTCGTTCGTGAAATTAGTTAGGGGAGTAGCTCAATAATGACTCATTATACGGTAGAGCACGACAGTATAAGATAAGTTTTATTTCATGAAGATTATACAGTTGTTATTTAAATGACTATTGAATGGTGGAGCTATAATTGAATAACAATATTATCATTCATTACATTTAATTCACGCCATTTTATTTAAACCTAACTGGAAAGTCATCACCTTGTTAACGTTGCCGGAGGCTGATTCTACGAGAAGGTTACCGACGGCCGGACACACCCAACTTCCTGCTCTGCTTCGCTGGTCGGGTCAACGCCCAAAAGACAAAAAGACCTTTTTTGTTATGTGGTGTATATTTAACAAATAACCATGAGCTGCACATCTTCAATGTAAAATTTCTTCCTGTAGATATCACAATTATGTGTTGTCCACCCTGCAAATCAAATATAATTTTTGTGGGTTTTTCTACCCACTCCGACTAATCTTCACTAATTTTTGTGACAATATCTTATTTCCGAGACATTTTAACTATGATATTCGTGCACCAACACTACTTGACACTTATCTTGCTTGATGTCTGGATAATCTCTGGTAGCACACCAATATTAGCTGGTGCCTTTGTAATTCCAGTTGTATTTAGATTATATGTATCCATTTGGGAATTGCCCCAACCATCCTTGCCACTCCCATTTTCACGACATGATTCCAGCGACATTATTTGCATGCCCCTAGCCCCTTAACCTAGCAAGGAATATTATATTAAGGGAGGTTATTTCTCTTCATATACCAAACATTTAAACACCACTTTATTTTCAATCAAAATTCTGTAATACTTCGTCATTTTCCATGAGTCTTATCACAAAAAAAAATATTTTTTTGTATGTGCCAAATATTTTGTTGGTATTGCCAATATTTTTTTTTGTGACGAACACAAAATTATTTAGTTGTCACCATCAAACTTTCATTGCCAAGAAACTATTTCATTGTGATTACAAAATAAATGAGCAAGTGGTCACCCAACACAATAGATTTCTCCATGTTGTTCATTCCTACGCTATTTGAACCACTGGTTCATATTTGTCGCATACTAAACCACCCTGTACCACTTTTTTATGGTGGTATCTCCGGCTCATCTCACCCTTCCTACGACTAAATACGTGTCCTTTTGTATCAAGTTAGGTTTTTCTACGTCGTATGTTTCGCCGCTTTGGATAATGTAACTGCGTGTGTTTCTGTGTGAACATTCTCTTTAATTCATTACGTTACCCCAGAACTCCCCTATTGCCGGGAGTTCTGCACACAAGTCATCGAGTTTTGTTACTTCAGTATTTATTTGAGTTGTATGTGATTTCAGTATTTTATAAATATTCTAAAATTGTCACACATTTCAGGTAATATTTTTATTTTTATGCAGATAGTTTTTTTTTTCAGATGTGTTGAAATTCGATTACAAGAATTCAGCATACCTCTCTTCTGTGCCTTTTATTATGAAAATCCTACTTATGTATTTGATTTCTCCATTTGCAGACATTCTGCCCAAGAAGAATTTATTGACTATCACTGCAGTAAGTTATATCACTATATTAATAAAAAGTTTTAAACAAAAATTACATTTTCGCATACTTATGCATTTATTAAATATAAGTAAAAAAAGTATCTGTTTTAGACCCGGAAGCTGTACATCTGTGGAAGTTTGTTGATAATGGCCATGTTTGGCTTCCTGATCCAGCTAACTACTTCTACGCTGTTGGTGCTCGTTTGTATTACCCTCATCATGGTAGGAAGTCAAGTTTGTCACGTCCAACTCTTGTAAGTATCTCTTGTCATTTTTCTTTATTCCTGTTTACTTGTTTGGCCTGCCATTTATATTACCGAACAAACGGAATAGATTTGACCTTTCAGGAATAGCATAGACGACAGTGTAATTTAGTGTGTTTGCCTTAATACATGAAAAGTTTCACTTCCGACTGATTTAAAAAATATCCCTCCTTTCAATAGTTGATAAAAAGATAAATTTCTCTATAATTTTCTCTATTTTGTTATCTAATTCGCAGTTCTGTACTAATATCTAAAGTTACGTATTGGTGTATTGACTAACCTACTCGCCTTACACCTCGGCGAATCCTCATTAGTCTCTACAGGGTGCAATAATGTTTGCAGGCTACTTTCCGTGGGAAGAAAGGTTTATGAGATCACTTTCCCTCTCTGCATACATTTTAACGGGGACACTGAGTGGCGTGCGCTCTGTGGTTGGACAGCCATTTTGAAAGAGAGTAAAACATAATAAAATATAACTTTTACATTGTATCTCGAAAACTACCGATTTTCGCCAAAAATTAATCAAGTATGTTGTTCTGTAGTAAGCCATTTCATTATATATATTTATATTAAATAGTAATTAAATTTTTTAATGGAGGCCATGCAGATATATACCATGTAACATACCATGCAGTATTTCTTGACCCAATTTTGTATGCTGATAGTATCTATTACAAGTATCATACGTGCCAACAAATGACCACGTTTGTTAAACCTTTTGTAAGTTAGCACCACATGAAGAAATTGAGTTTTTATGTCATATCTCGGGAAACGATAAACCAATTATTACCAAATGCAGCGAATAAGTTTTAATACGGTACATCATTATAGCGTTTTTGTTTTAAGTCTGCCAGTCATAAATTATCAGAATGGCAATAATATTAACATTTTAGCTTAATATGCTATAACTACAACTTATTATAACCAAACTGTTTACACTAACTGTATTTATACCTATCATTGAATGAGATAACATATGTATAAAGTTTTTGTACTCAATTTATGGTGACCATCAAATGCTACAAATTGATGTTTATGATATATCCCAATTATTAATCAACTGATTCTAACCAAATTTTACACGCAAGTAGTGCTGCTATGGTGTATGTTTACAATTTTTTTGGTGCACCACGCGGTTTTGTTTTTAAGTGCATACATATTATTTAATTATACAATATTTCATACACTAACAGCATTAAGTAGAAGTATAAATAATGCGTTCTTATGTTCTCTTTTACTGGCCGTTTTATAAAATAACACCAGGTGATGAAATTAAACTACTTGCAATTGTCCATTATAATCTGAATTAATTACATGACCACCATTTAGAATATTAGTGACAGACCCCAACAAATTCACGTAAGTTTATGTCGCATTCTGTAGCGGTAATGATGTGCAACATTTGCTGGAAATTAGTAGAATTTTTCCGGAAATATGGCAAGCTTTTTTATTTCTCTATATGGCACTTTCTTTGCAGAAATACCAGCAAAAATGTTCCCTGTCTGCATACAAGATCGTAATGAATACGGTTTGAAACAAAATTTGGTAAAATGTTTTTTAATTGTTAAATAGATACAGCATACATTTTATATTTACAAATGTTAAAGCCATTAAGGAAAGGCCTGCTTCACCTAAAACATGTTACTTTACATGCCCTACTGTAGTATTACTTGTGTGTCAAATTTGGTGGAAATGGGGTTATTGGTCCTCAAAATATTTCATAAAACCTCAATTTCTTTCATGTGACGGTCATCATAAATAGAGAAAAATGTTACATAATAGCACATTCAACGATCGATAGAGAAACTGCCAGTAAACAAATTTAGTTTAAATCGGTTACATAGTTTCGTATTTATAGATACCTAATCTAAGTTATTTTTGTAGCCGACATTTTGAAAATAAGTGTCTGACACTCTTACAACATAAATATAAACAAATTGCATGTCCTAAAGAGTACATTTTATCGAAATTTGGTAGGAATCGGTTGATTTATTCCCAATTTATGACATAAACACTTTATATTTTAACATGTAGCTACCTTAGAAAATTGTGTATAAATGAAGATCTGTATGGACCATTTTTATGATTATAATAGGTACAGCCTGCATATAAAGTAAAGGTGAAAATAGTTTCACAGTTTCGTAGATATAACTTACTAAAATAAAATGTTTATATGATCGCCATTTTGAAAATAAGTATCTGACCCATTCAAAACAAATCAATTGTAATGGTCTTTTGAAGTGTCTTTTTTTTGCCAATTTTGGTAGGGAAAAATGTTTTTTCTGGTGCTATGAATTAAAATTTTTAAATTTATCTGTGATTATCCTTACAAAATGACAGTAAAAAGAAAATTTGTGTAAACATATTTGATGAATGTACTGTACAGGATGATTCTAAAATCATGGGACGAACATTGAGGGGTGGTAGAGCTCACTAAAATAAACAATTATTGTGTAGGAATATTTGGGCGGGAGTGACGCGTGTGTGCCACCCTTTCAATTTTTGAACGCCTTTACCGAATTTCACCAAACTTGGTAAACATGTGTTACCTAGAAATGGCACTTGACTTTTATAGTTTTCGACCACGCCGGGCACTTGGGACAAAATTTCATATCTCGGGAACCATTCAACCAATTAATACCAAATTTTGTATTCCGACAGGGCACAGTTTAAGCATACCATTTTGAAATTGATAATGCTAACTGTAAGCCATTTTGGAAAATCGCATCAATAAATAAATAAAGATTATTTTTATATATCGAAAACTTGTATACTAATTGTCTCCCATTTTGAAAGTTAAGTAATAGGCCATATAAACGAGAGTGATTTAAATTTATTAGTTTCTTACTTTGCTAATGGTGGCTACACCAATTTTTTTTAGGTTTATTTGGTATATCTGACGTGTAATTTAAACAATGTCGACCAAATGTTGTATGCGGAAAGTATATGTTAGCAGCATCATATATACCAACACTTGACATTTGTTGGCCATTTTGAAAGATAGTGCCATACGAATAAATAACATTATTATGTCACCTTGGCAAAAATGCACAAATCCTTAACATATTTGACATACAAGTAGTGCTTATGCAGATGTGTTAAGTGAAATGTATTTAACATGACAGGCACTAAATTTGAAAATGGCGGCCCTTTAGCCATTTATGCTGGTAATGCTATATTGTAGAAGGTATGTAATAAATTCCAACATAACTTTGTATTTGGCAGATTATATTATATCTCTTAACTGTATCTACTTAGAACATATTTTCTCCGCCATTTTGTAACAGAGTGCTATGCGAATAAA
Source organism: Clitarchus hookeri (assembly GCA_002778355.1). Classification (NCBI taxonomy): domain Eukaryota; kingdom Metazoa; phylum Arthropoda; class Insecta; order Phasmatodea; family Phasmatidae; genus Clitarchus; species Clitarchus hookeri. Next base: position 80,075 of record NQII01007128.1, on the reverse strand, counting down.
TACTTGTTTGTTATTTCTCGGGAAAAATTTGACAGATTCCTAACAAATTTAACAAACAAATAGTACTGCAGAATGTAGTGTAAACTGGTATGATTTAAGTAGTTCAGCCATTTATTTTCAAAATTGTGGCTATGGAGATATTTTAGCACAGTATGTTTTTTAAAGAAAAACACCCAACTTAAGTTTGCATGCTAGCAGTGCCTATTGTAACAATAAAATATGTCTATGCAGAATCTGATTTCTCTGCAATTTTGTGTTATAGCCCCACCTATAAAAAATTAAGTTTTTCTTGAATGTTTTGGGAAACAATAAATTAATTTTTACAGAACTTGGCGAATATGCTGTTCTGTGTTAGGCCATATAAATATATGTATTTCTTTAAATATCACACACTAATTTTTAAATGGCGGCTTAAAAATAATATTAGTAATGTTTGCAAAATCTTAGAAAATATGTAATCTATGTTAAGTTAACCTTTTATACTGGCAGTATATAAACACCGAATGTGCTATTACATTACTTATTTGTCCTCCATTTTTTTAAGAACGTCATATTGCAACTTATGGGTGTTTTATGGCATATCTCGAGAACCAAATAACTAATCCCCAAAAGAAGTGACACTGTAATATTTCAAGTAATGTGTTTTAAATTGTTCACACTGCTAATGGTACAGAAGTACATATAAGCTTTGATGATTTAAATGGGCCTGGCAAAAATGTTTAACATGGTGGGTTCATAAATAATTTAGGTAAGTTTGCTACATATATTAAACAATTTAACTAAATGAAACCAGATTTTCTATGCAAACATTATAAATGAGAAGCATAGTATATAGAGCCTTTCTTTAAAGTTTTGTACGATATTATTAAATAAGAAAATCAAGTTTTTTTTGGCAAATCACAGGGATCAATGAATCGGATTCCTCCAAATTCTTCACACAATAAGCGCTATGGTAGGCCATGAAAACTTATATTTTTTAAGTGAGTGAGTCCGTTGTTTTCAAAATAACAGCTCTTTAAGTATTTAAGGTTAGTAAACTCTGTAATTTCAAACATTAGACTGATTAAATCCAAAGATGATGCTCCGAATCTGACCTCCAAAATGCAGTACATTGCACGCTAGCTTAGTGTGTGTTTTTTTCTGGTTCAAGTCCCGGATAAGGCACGTGTGTATTTATAATTGCCTCACTAATGTTGCATACGTGTCTGGTTGCATTTATAATGTCATTGCTTTCGAAGGGAAATCAAGTCTTATTTACTAACTCAGCTTTTAAGAATAGATAAAAAATTACTTGCGCTCATGTTGAGGAAAGTAGGCTTATCAGTTATATCAGTAACTTATAGTTGAACATGGTGCTATATTCCATCCTTTATGACCAACAATAGTATTCATATATTAATTCAATGCTTACCTGATGCTCTGTCCACATACAAAATTTGGTCAAAATCGGTTAGAATAATTCCCGGGATGACATGCCACCCTAAATTTTTCGATGACCTTAATTTTGATAGTAAGTGCCTGATATGTCAGATGTCCTTGCTTAGTGCTATATGAGTCCCGAGTTAGGTGAAATTCTCCTTAAACAAGTAGCACTCGACCTCCTGGCAACGTTGAATGTCCGTGAGTTCCTCAGACCGTCCCATTCAGCTCTCTCGCGCTGTCTACTGACTACTGTGATAGCTGACGATGTGTTCCACGCGGTATACGAGTGTACGGTGTCGCCTTCTATGTTAAACATCTGTATTATGCAGCGCAAGCTATCTCAACAATACATTCTAAAGAAAATCTTATAGTTATCGATTTATTATGTGGCCATTATGGTTGCTTACATACCCACACATATTTGTATGTTCTGCTGTTATCCCGTTTGATCACGAGCTATTCTAAATATTTCAAATATTAAGATGTATATATGAGAGAGAGTAAAATAACTTTCATAACTTCATTAAGAAGCCACCGTTCGTCACTTAAAGAATAATCCTTCATTCTGACAATTCCTTTGTTTAATGTTTAATTTCTAAACATTAAAAATATTTTCCAAAGTTTTCTTATAACATACCTAAATAAAACATAAATATCGTTTAAATTTCGTATATTGGGTAACTAATCATGGAAAGACAAAGTGACCTCATCATTCTTTACGAATAATAAAATACTCATAAAATTAAAGAAATTATTTATATTCTCATAAATAAAAATACAATAAAAGTTTCAGTGTGTCTTACAACGGAGCTACAAACACGAAGATAATTTTTTGAGTTTAGTGGAATAACATTCTCTTCCAACCCGCCAAAACTATATTTTAAATTATTTCAATGGAACAAATTTTTTAAAGTTATACTTCGTTTGGCGCCTGCTAGGGGTATGACCCAACGTGCATAGCTATACATATACGAACGCAAGGTACACAAAAAAAACACTTGGTTATATTTAAAACCGACAGAAAATCAATTCATGTAAAAAGCAAATTGAAAAATATTTTATTTATATTAGTAATTCATTGTGAATATATACATCTTATTAACTAATTTTACTTACGTTATGTCGTGAAAAATAAGTTAGAGACTAAAATTTTATAATACAATTTTGAAAGTGTTTTGAATTATATGAGGTTAATTTTCTAAGTATTTATATATGTTATTACGTCCAATATTTATTGATTGTATTTAATGTCTTTCTTCGGTCGTTTTATAGTTTTCCTACTTATATAACTTATTTGTTTACGTAATAAAATTTTATATTAGTCACTCCAAAGAAGTATAACTTCTTACGCGCGTACATAAGTACACGCACCTGTGCATTTTTTACTAAGACCGTAGGTTACCAGTGCGGTCTAGGTACATGTGAAATGCAAATGTTTGGTTTTTCACTCAAAGGTCGTGGCATATTAAATAACATAAACATTAGATTTTTGGTAATGATGCGTATTAACCCAATTTAAAGGCAGTAGCCTTTTATTGAGAAATATAAATTTAATTTAATACATTTTAAATATAACTGCCTATAATAAATCTTGTATTTACCAGTTGACTTCTGTTGTGATAATATAATTTGAGAGGCGCGGAAATGGTAATATTAGAGTATAATGTGCATTCATATTTATGGTATGCGTGTCTAACTATTCTGATCCCATTTCATTTCCATGACTAAAATTCTTGGTGGTATCCATCACATATAACAAGAGTAGTTAGAAAATGGGCATTCGAACGCAGGTTCGTGACAGGGACACAAGGACACCGGAGTGCAAGAGCTGGAGGAATGCATTTTCAGGAGGAGGAATGCATTTGCAGGAGGAATGAATTTTCAGGTGGTCGGCCATGCTGGCGGCCATTTTGTCGTCCATGTTTGCAGTCAGTATATTCTAGAATATACAATCCCATGGCAGCCATTTTGCCAGCCTGTAAATGAAAAAATATTTAAAACTAATGTAAAAAATCTATTAAAATTTTTTTAAAAATATTGGCGGCCATATTGGATTAGGCATGTAGTAACATGGCGGCCAATTCGCCAGCCAGTAAATAAAAAAGTTATTATAAAACTTATGTAAAATAAGCATATAGTTTTTTTTTAATTATTGGCAGCCATATTCGATGGTGCCACCCCTCCACAGCAGCAGCCATGTTGACACCACCACCTCAGCAGCAGCAGTGGCCATGATGGCAGCCATTTTTGCAGTCAGTACATTGAATTGCTGGCGGCCATGTTTGCAGTTAGTACAAGTTGTTTTCAATAGCAGCTATTTTGCCAGCTAGTAAATTAAAAAATTAATAATTTCTTTTAAATTATCAGCAGCCATATTGCATGCTGGGTCACCCCTGTCTCTTCGCCGTGACCCCTCCATAGCGGCAGCCATGTTGGGACCACCACCACCCCTCTAGCCATTAAATCGTGCGAGGCTGCGCACATTGAAGTGTGTTTGTTTAAAAAGTACTTGATTAGGAGCATAATTATAAATAAATTAATTGAAAGTATCAAAAAATTAATATGTGTATATGTTGTTTTTGTTGTCTTAGTTTATTAGATGTTGAAGATGAATATTCCAAATTAAACACTTGCAATTATCTCAGCCCAGGTATTCAATTGAACTCAACACACATTCAATATTTCATATTAAACACTTGCAATTATCTGAGCCCAGGTATTCATTTGAACTCAACACACACACAGTAAATAAGTATTTAAGAAACAAAAAGGATTGTTTTTAATAAAAAAGAAATAAAAAACATGACACAGGCTTATTTACGCTTCATTTATTAAACACAATATGCACACACACACACACATTGTATTTCGCAGTAAGCAATCTAATTTTAATGTCAAGAGTAAAAAACTTGGAGAATTAATCATGCTTATTTAATATCTGCCATAAGTGAATTAAAAAAAAAAAATTGAACGTTAATAAACTTGGCACATAAAAAAAATACGTGAAACGAACTTACTATGTAAGGTGCCACCCCCGTCCCTCCATCTGCATGACATAAACATGTAGACAGGCCCCGTCCTCCCATTTACCATCTGCATTGCATAACCATGCAGACGGACCCCGGACTTGTAACCGGCAGTATGCTATTCCTACTACACAATCAATACATATTTATATATATTGGTAACATCATATATATGGCGAACAGGTGGGTTGTGGAGTAGCAAGGGGAAAAACAATGAAGCGAGCGCTTCGTCGAAGGGTAAAAATCATATACAGACGGGACACTACAGAATGATAGCGGCGACGCGGGTGTGATGCTAACACACACAGTGCGATGGAGGGTGCGGAGAACAGTTAAATTAACACTTATATGACTATTACAGTTGTTGTAGCAGTACAGGTTGAAACCATGCACATGACAAAGTAGAACGCCATAACCTAGCACATAAGCTTGACAAGCGTTTTGCCGTCGGTGGCTCTACACATGAATACAGAGGAGGTAATTGAAACATACAAAAGAAAGATACTCAATATGCACTGAAAACGTACAGCTATTAGCATTTGTGGAAAAAAAAGTGAATGCATGAATGGTATACCTGGCAAGACTACTACTTGCATGTACTCCAGTATACCTCAGTAAAAAAAAACATGTACAGGATGTGCTGGTAACATGCATGGCAAGACTACTTGCATGCTACCACCCAGTATACCTGGCAAGTCGAAGATTGCAACGCTTGCATGAGCTATAGAACACTGAATCAGACTGCGCGGACCAATGTTTGTATACCTTACAAGCCCTCCAGGATTGCATGTGCTCCGGTATACTGCAGGAATAAAAACCGATAATCTACCTGACAATGTTAGGAACTTGCCTCTTGAACGAGCTACAGTAGACTATCAGCCAGCATACCTGGCAAGCCTGCTACACACTTGCATGTGCTACAGCATGCTTATCGAGAAATATGACTACCAAAACCCTCAGACATGCACCTGACAGGCAGAATACGAAGATGCCTGTACATGCTACAGTACATGCTGGGAGAATAAGCACTCTCTCTGCCAACACAGAGCTGTTTTTCTTATTAGGCCTGATAGCCATAGGGGACGGTATGTATGCCATCATCCAGGACTTTCCGCTTATCGTCCAACCACGAAAGAGCCAGTTTGGTTGATTGCTCTGTATATACTGTGTGAAGGTACGACCTAATACCTGCGACCTGTACTCTCATGCTGCGCTGGGCCGAAAGGATGAGCCAATAATCGCCGAACGTTATCGTCTTGTCAACTACGCACCCTTGTATCCCCTTCGCGCGTTTCACTACCGTATTCAGGTAGCGGTATGCATACAGTTTCGCCCTAAACCCGACAAACTCAACCATTTCGTCACCCGCACATTCATCCTTGAACTTCCCAATCACTTAAAATTGGTAGGTGAGTAACAATGATGAGTGGTCGGGTAGGCGCTGGTGTTGAACTCCGACATGAGCGTCGCGTTAATGGCGAGTTCACTGTAGAAGTCAGGGCTGGCAATCTCCATTACAAAGCTATCAGTATCCATGTAAAGGAGGTTTATGCTGCCCCCATANTGTAGAAGTCAGGGCTGGCAATCTCCATTACAAAGCTATCAGTATCCATGTAAAGGAGGTTTATGCTGCCCCCATAACACGCTCGCATTACATCATAGTAAAACTTGTACATAAGTGTCTTTGACAGGTCGAGTACGGCAAACCTAGCGTATACGGACTTGTCAAACACAATGCTCTCTTGACGTAATTTGATTAGGGACAATGACTCATCGTAAATAGTCCTGCATTTAAATGCAGATTTTGCGATTAGCTTCTTCTCCCAAACTTCCCTACACACGAGTTCCATATGCTGTCGTTTGGGCTTATTTTCCATAAGTTTGCAGTACGTTGCATTATTCATTAATTTGTAAAAGTCCTTCTCGAAAGTGTTTATGGCAGCCTGACGTTTCTCCGTATTCAAATCTTTATAGGGCCATAACCAATGACCCAATGCTTGCTTCAAAGTAACATAATGCACGATATAATGAAGCTTGCTCTCCAGTGTCGTCATGAGTTTAGTTTGTTTGGACCCCGGGGGACACTCGTTCACTGGCAAGAATGGAAGATCCTTATGCGCTTCGTGAAGAGCGTATTCTACGACTACCTCCAGTATGTAGCCGACATATCCGTCGTCCAGCACACTCATCACATCGATGTTCGTGGCGGTCCATTCGAAACCTGCATATGGAAGCGGCAGAGACATCACCCAACCATATAAATTATTAGCATCTACATACTGCAGGTAGGTAGATGGCTTGTTGGCATCATATGTCTCTGGTATATGCCTATTATTGGCAACTGCGTGCCGCTTAACACATTGAGCCACCCCTCCCCGGATGCCAGCCTCAATAAACAGGTGCATATCATAGTCGCAGAGCAAATCTAATTCCACCTGTGTCTTGCGCAACATTGCGTCAAACGAGAACCCGGGAGCACTGACATAGCGCACACAGTCGAGACTGTATGTGCGTAGACAGAGCCCCCGGAAATTCTCGAAGACGTCGCATAGAATCAGCACGCCCGTCTTCAAGTAGAGCTCAGAATAGTCCTGGAGAGTACGACATTCGAACACAGACCAGACGGTTTGTGCGTGCTGGTAGTCCTCGGCACTGAAATTCCCCCCAGTAAGCCTATTGTAGAATTACTCTTTAGCGGGTAATTGAGGTTCAGCGAGCTTCTCCCACGAGCTAACATAATCGTAGGGGAAGACGCCTTTCCGGGTTACCAGCTCTAGCTCGTGCTATACCATGAAGGAACGAGATATTGTGTGGAATTCAGAGGGCGGCAGATTCTTAGCGAGTGTTGCCAGGCTGACAGACATGAACCTATATGTATCAATGAACTGTATAGTGAACTTGTCGCCCAAACTCTTGCTGAAAGTGATGAGTTTCTCCTCGCTATGCGGAATAATAAATATGTCCTGGGTATCATATTCTACATGCTTAATTATGAAATTGGCATTATACATTAAGTTATAGAAGAGTATTGGCATACTCTGGGGCCGGCGACGGAGCATGTTGCAGTTATTACATGACGCCCCAATAAAACTACCGGTATAATGATTATGGTCGTGTACCTTTTGGTTGTTGTCGGGAACATGCCAGAACAGTGGCAGCAGGTTAAAGCATAGTCAGCCTGTTCCGCATGCGTTAGTGGGCGCTTAGGTTCCGACTGGCTATATATGTCTTTAACTAGGTGTCCTATCCTAACCACCTCTTCCATAAAGTGTTTCGATGCATTGCATCTTCGCCCGTGCAAACAGTTACACGCGAGTGTAGGCTGGTTGTCTTATGGGTTGGGATAATTGAATTATCAACCTTAACATATATGCCATATGAATAGAGCTCATGTTTTAGGTACCTATATGTGTAGGACGCGTCCGGAATTGGCTGGCATGTTTGTACAGGCACAAGCATGGCCTATAAGTCTGCATACACTATAATAGGCACCTTGTTGCCATTCTGGTAATTTTTGAATTTGAGCACAGGCGGCCTGCCGCACCTGTCCGGCTGTGGCATGGCTGCACGAACAGCAGTAAGGGTATTACAATACATACTATGCTCAGCCAGAGTTTCGGCACCTGTCAGCCCTCTAGCACTAAGTTCATTAACATATGTTTTAAAACAACGTTTACAGACATTAACACAACCATGATGTGATGTCACCTGGGATCATACCAGTCACGAGAAATTCGAGATGCAGTAATAATGCGAGTTCTGGTCCTCCTCCCGTGTGGTGAGAAGCAGCAAATCAAAGTGTTGGGCCAGTTCTACATCTGTCACCTGTATTGGCACTATTTTCGTATTCTTGTCATTGAGTGCGTATATGATAATGCTGACCCTGGATTGGCTTTCTCAAAAGCCTGTATTTGATGTAGAGGGATGGGAAAATCTACTGTTGAAAAATCAAAGCGTGTTTCAAGCTCGATGTATCTCTTGTTGACTCCCTGCCGATCCCTCCCCTCTTCAAAACTTGCCAGTATAGCCCATTTGAAACACTGTTGGTCACCCATGTTGTGCGGGTTGATAATTGCGCCTTTTTCCGCAAAACCAACAGGCAATGGGATATACGAGGAGGCCCTAAGAGGGTCGAGTTTGTTTATGTGTAAATGGACTCGTTTCACGGCAGTGAGAGTCCAGCCACTACCCTTCCCCATATAGTCAGACTCCTCAATGCAGATCTTTGCAAAAGCAGCCGACACAGCCGCCTCTATGTCGGCTACGTTAAAGAGAGGCACATTTTTCGTCTTAAATGCACGACGATCATCTTCGTTCTCGTGCGGTTCTGGTTTCCCATATACACACTCTAGAAATATATTAAACTTGACCGCCCCCTGCGTCTCGATTTCCTGCGGTAAATAGCCAAGGATATTAGGTTTCATTATATCGAGGTAGTCGCAAATGTCAATGGCTACCCTCGAAGTATTCTCACAGATGTATGTTTTCATTATAACTCTATACACACTTTTAACCTCCACAAAACCATACATGTTGCTCTAGCCAGCCCCAGCATCAATGGGCCCTCTGCGAGAGCTACCTGCGCCCACAACAGCAAGAACGTTATGAGTCAGCTGCGGACTTATAACTCGGGCCCGCTCCGCTGGCCGGGAGGTTGACATAGCAGCACCAGCAGACTTAGCGACATGTGCACGAAGCCTATTGGTCCTGGTGAACTGCCGTCCACAAATCCCACATGCCATTGAAAGGGCAGCAGGGTTCGCCGAACAAGTACGTTCATGATGCCGGGCATGACAAGAGTGCGTAAAGCCCTAATTACAAATGTACAGTTGAGCCAAATGGCCTGTCTGATCAGTCGTGTACATGTTAAACTATGTTCGGCAAACTTGTCAAGTTGGTTGAAGGGATGGCCGCACCTATCGCAAAGATGTGAGGCAGGCTGCCGGAATGGATTAAGGGACCAATTATGCTCGTGACGTAGTCCATTCCAGCGGTCCGTAAACACCCGGTCGCAAAAACCACACTCTAGTGAGGGTCTGCATATAATGGGAGTGGAAGGGGGAGTAAGCAATGCAGCAGTGGATGGAAACAACGATAGTGATACTGGCGAATCAGGTGATGATGATGATTCCATTATAGCAGAAGTAGCAGTGGTAATATATATCTGCGGTACATGGCAGGCAGCCCTGACCCGGGTGGTATCATACGAGAAACAGAGAGAAAAAAAAGGGGCGGATAGTTCGCAAAAATATAGGTGTTGCTTTAATAACAAAATCTAATACTTTAACACTGCATTCAGCAAGGCTCGAACTGAATGTAAACAGATCTGCACGTGACAGCGAAAGAATATTAATTAAATGTGCATCAAAAAACAATGCAAAATTATATATATGCAGCACACAAGTAAATACAAACCTCTCCTTTACCAGAATTAAGTACTGATATCCGCAGTCCCAGAAAAAAAACCCTAAATGAAACTAAACCCTAAGTCTGGCACAACGAAATTAAGTACTGTAAAGTTATATTCGCAGTCATATAAAAGCCCTAGAGAAAAATAAATAAAGTACTAGCCGCGGGTGACGCCTTCACAAATGTTAATACTCACCAGCAGCCGAAACACACACACCCACTTACCTCTAAATAGGCGAGAAAATGAGTAGAGAATTGGCCTCAATACTCTCTTCTGCAGATGTACACACACAATACATGGCACTCTGCAGGCAGTACGCTGGCAATCGTGCGGACTCTAGTTGAGTAGCAAGTTCTGTTTCGCACAGACACACAGTCACGAATGAGTGTGGGGATACTGGGAGGGGGTATTTATACCCTTTTCTGAAACAAGGGTGATCTCACTTAGTGCAGCAGCTGCGGCAGCAGCCGAAGCGCCCCCACTCACCTAAAGCAGCTGTAGAGGCGGACAGGGCGCACCCCCTCCCTCTTAGAGCAGCTGCGGAGGCGGACAGGGCGCACCCCCTCTCTCTTAGAGCATCTGCAGAGGCGGACAAGGTGCGCCCCTCTCGCTTAGAGCATCTGCGGAGGTGGACAAGGCGCGCCCCCTCTCTCTTATTGCATCTGCTGAGGTGGACAGGGTGCGCCCCCTTTCTCTTAGAGCATCTGCAGAGGCAGACAAGGCTTGCCCCCTCTCTCTTAGAGCATCTGCGGAGGTGGATGGGGTGCGCCCCCTCTCTCTTAGAGCAGCTGTGGAGGCAGACGAGGCGCGGTCCCTCCATCTTAGAGCAGCTGCAGAGGTGGACAGGGCGCACCCCTCTCTCTTAGAGCATCTGCGGAGGTGGACAAGGCGCGCCCCCTCTCGCTTAGAGCATCTGCGGAGGTGGACAAGGCGCGCCCCCTCTCTCTTAGAGCATCTGCGGAGGTGGACAAGGTGCGCCCCTCTCTCTTAGAGCATCTGCGGAGGTGGATGGGGTGCGCCCCCTCTCTCTTAGAGCAGCTGTGGAGGCAGAGGGGGGCCCTACTCTTAGAGCATCTGCGGAGGTGGGCAAGGCGCGCCCCTCTCTCTTAGAGCATCTGCGGAGGCAGACGAGGCGCGGTCCCTCCATCTTAGAGCAGCTGCGGAGGTGGACAGGGCGCACCCCTCTCTCTTAGAGCATCTGCGGAGGTGGACAAGGCGCGCCCCCTCTCTCTTAGAGCATCTGCGGAGGTGGACAAGGTGCGCCCCTCTCGCTTAGAGCATCTGTGGAGGTGGACAAGGCGCGCCCCCTCTCTCTTAGAGCATCTGCGGAGGCGGACGGGGCGCGCCCCCTCTCTTAGAACAGCTATGGAGGCGGACGGGGTGCCTCCTCTCCAGTGCGATACGATAAGCTTACGTGCTCCATCATGTTATGTCTTTACAAAGACTTATAATTGCAGTAGTGTACTGTTTTTATTTTTATTTTAATATACTAGCACATTTTAGTATGGGCTGTGTGCGTGTGTGTAATAACCAATGGAAATAAGAACACTAAGAATTTCATGGTATGTATATTATGAAATTGTTTATAAATTAAGATATTCATTTACTCGACAATCATGACCAATACTTACAGCACACAGTCATCAATCATGACAATAACACACACAAGAGTATGTACACATCAAGATAGCAGTTAAATATATACAATAAAGACATTTTTTTTAAAGCAGAGTAGTAGTTGCTACATACATCAAGATAGCGAAATATAATTAAAACAGTTTTTTTCACTATACTTTTTTTGCAAGCTGAGTAGCTACAGCAATTAAAACATTTTTTTTCAATACACCATTGCCTATAAACAGTTTAAACCTTTTTTTACACACTAAACCAATTAAATATATATAGTATTAAACACTTTTTTGTCACTATAATTTGCAAGCTCAGTACTTGCAGCAAACAATAAGATGCCAATTAAAACATCTACACACACAATATACCTTTGCAAGCAGAGTAGGGAATAGATGCAGCAGTAAAGTCATTCTATCAGCAACAGATAATTTTCTCGCATCCTGAAGCGATGTATTGCCACAATTCAGACATGTTGTGACTGGCAACATCTTCTTACGAGACGTTCTGCGATGAGGCGGTATGCTGCAACACAAGGTCGAGGACTTGGCAGCGCCGGCACGCTTCTCACATTTGGAGGCGGTAGACCTCTTGCATTTTACTTTGACAGGCAGCTGGGCGTCCTCCTTAGTAATGTCAATCACAGCAGAGTTGGCGACCAGCACCAAAGGTTCTTGCGGAAGTTAAACTCTTATTGCATCTTTCAATAAAGCGTGAGTTATAACTTGATCCGGCTCACATGGCAGGGAAGTGTCTGTTCGCATATAGTTAACGACACATCTTCCCAGAATATTGCATTCNCTTAGTAATGTCAATCACAGCAGAGTTGGCGACCAGCACCAAAGGTTCTTGCGGAAGTTAAACTCTTATTGCATCTTACAATAAAGCGTGAGTTATAACTTGATCCGGCTCACATGGCAGGGAAGTGTCTGTTCGCATATAGTTAACGACACATCTTCCCAGAATATTGCATTTGACCATATGCTGACAATGCTCGTACGTCGACATTTTGTTGTGCACAAGCAACCAATGTGCTATACCGTCGCTCTGCTCGCTGAATGTTCTTGACTCACCATCACAGACATAGGTTATACAGTTGTTGCCAGGCGTCACACTGCTGTAGACAGTCTCTGGGTGAAATGGCAGGTTCATCTTGAGCTCACTGGTGTTAACTGGCGGGGGAGACACGGCTTATATAGGAGCCATACGTGACGTCAGTGGTTCTTGAACAATAATAGTCGTATACGTTCATAAATGTCGTACATTATCTTACAAAATTTACACTTGCTATGACATATTATTTCTCCCTCTGCCTTCGTGCTGCTGGAGATATCTGCTCCGTCGTCGCCCATGTTCTTGTTGTAACTGTTTTTACTAACCTTCACTTATAGCTTTTTAATTGAAGAAGCAACATACCTTAGCGGCACAGGGTAGAACGTATGTGGTACCACAATCTTCCCGCGTGATCGTATTTATGTGGCCTATACATTCTTTGGTCCAGCGGTAAGTTGCTCCAGTATCAACTTCTCGCAAGGTAAATTTCACCTGTGTTCTCGGTGCATAGTTCTGTAATGTCTTCACATTCTGTACGTACTACGAAAAAACTTCCATTTTCAGGTAGCTCGCTCTGGGGTCGGAGATTGTAGACGGGGCACTGGTCGAACTTGTAGGAGGGGCGAATTTCTTAATAAAAGTTATCGCAAGCGTCCTGATAACCCCAAAAATGATGTTCAGAGTCACATATTTGTACTTGCTCGTTTTCAATTCTTGGCTTAAACACAACTCTTCTGTATCCGATAAAGTAGATATTGTACATGTTCCAGGCTTCCGGCAGAAATGTCACACACTCACGAAGGTTAAACATCATGATTTTGTTAGTTCTCTACTAAACGAAACACTACTGCAGCACTGCATGTCGCTCTTCTTATATTGCAGCATCGTACACCTCGCATGATGACGGAGAACACATTGTAGTCCATGTAACTGTGCCTCTCTTTATGTAGGTTGTATGACGGTCGCTGGTGCAGCACTCAGTCCAGCGGGTAATTACACTACCAGTAATGACATTGCAAAGTTCATACGCAATTGCGCGAGTAAACCGTACATGGGATATGTACTCTTCGAATGATTTCATAGTACTGAGCGAACAAGGCAGCTTCATTCCAGGTCTTAGGTGATATACGCCACCCGACATTACATTGCACGGTACCGAGCGAAAACTGCCCTCATTGACATGACAGGCCCAGTGTTCAAGTCCATTACATGATTCTACCTGCGGCGGTTGGCCAGGCGTTTTGAAATGTACACGTCTGTATCCTACAGTAACGTCGCCCTCATACATGACTAGCGGGTTGAAATTACACACTATGTTAGCCATTAACGAAAATTCTATGAGGTGCATTGATCTCTCATTGTTACTAGACTTGATGCCGCCATAGCTGAATCGTACTGTTTCAGCATTAAGTCTGACAATGTCGTCATCTGATATGAACTGGGCATAGCGTGTAGGCCGCCGGACACGCATCTCATTGTCTAACATACATGTTACACATTTACAGTATACCGACTCTGTGGTGTGAAAATCTGATGCCATGTTNAAATCAGATGCCATGTTTACCTTGCCGATGACGAGCTCTGACAGCGGTATATATCGAACGGACCCGTTCAGCTTGGCGATTAGACCTTCCATGATGAGCTGTGGATCAGTACTAAAGTTCTTTGCCTCGATAGATAGACTATTTATAATGGTGGTGGTGGCATTTTTTTTTGCCTTCCGTATATTCCGACAAATGCCATGACTTAATCAACAACACATTAAGACAAGAGCATACAAGGTTATGCATACATGTGTCACATGCATTTTCTAACAGACCCGCATATTTATCTCTCAACCTTCTAAACTACGGACATCCACAATCGGTTTGTAGATCGCAGATTTTTAGGAGGTGTTGCAATAATTGCTTAAATGGCGCTTCTGCTCTGGCCTGGCCACAAAGACTGTGCCATTTTTACTTAGCGCAGCGACAAGTACATTGTGTGCTTTCTCGAATTTCAAATCGCCCTCACCCCAATTAATGCAGTGGTAATGTTTTTCCAGCCAAATGTTTGTTTCTTTGCTTTTTACATCCAGCTCATGCCATGGGCACGGCTGTCTGAATGTATACATCTCTATGTGGTCATCATCATCATCGTATGCCATGCAAATACATTTAATAATAAAACCCTGCTGCGAGACGCATCCCTGGATGTTTGCATACATTATGACTTTTGCGCTGTAGCGCACGGGGAGTGAATGTACTATAGTTGTAATCTACGTCATTATTTTAACTACTATGTCCCGCTCATTATATGTGACCAGTCGATCATGCAGTATTAAGGCATAGACCTGGGTGAATGCGAGGAAATTTTCAGCGGCAGTTAATTCAATTCTGGAGTCTCCAACGCCGGATTTTAAACGGTCATCTTGCTTGCTAAAGTCAAACACGAGGAGCGGGACCGTGTGCATGTACTTATTCGGCTCAAGAATGGGAGCTTGTGTTTGTCCATAGTACGAACGCCGGTAACCTGCGTACATTTTGTAGGGTACCATATAAGAGCCATTCGCGAAATCTATATTTAAATCGCCATAGGGGTACACTTTAGAATTTAAGAAAACCTTAACGTTTTTAATATTTACGTGGTCGAATGTCGAACAGTCCTTATTAATTACGTTTTGTTTACCGGCCTGAAACGCTGCAATTATATACTTCGGTTTCTCACTTGTAAAACTCGTTTTCAGGTTCCAATTTACACTTACAGAGCTCGGTACGTTAGGATAAGTTTCTAAAACTTAAGTACGAAATGCCATATCTACATTCCTGCCTTTTTCTCCATATTTCAAAAATTTTACGCGTTCCGTCATGTTCACTTGTACATGCGGAAGTAACCAGTCAATATAAAGTATTGCAAGTGTAGCCGCTTCTGCGGCAGTGTCCTGGAGTGCATTCGTTTGAGATTTGGCCATGTGTATAACTATCTCCTGCTTGGAATTAATGATTATGTGCCTATAGTCTTCAGCGAAGCCTAACAGCATAGCGAGAGGAATACACACTTCACATTTCTCATTAGCAAAGACAGGAACCTTAAAATCTTCCTTGATTCCCTAGCCAGCCATTTTGGCAGCCAGTAGTTGGTTACGCGTTAATGAAAGGTAATTCTTTATCGTTGCCGTGATTCCAACATCGCGAGTGGCATCTACTTCACACCCGTTCAATTTATAGGAGATTCTATTAATCATTGGAAGTATACAGTTTCTAATGATTTTAGTTGTTGCTGGAAGCACATTACCCGCCCTTGCCAGCATCCCTCTAAAGCACAAATAAGAATTACATGGCATCGTGTATATATCTTGGTTTTGTACAGGAATTCGCACCTCGGACGATACGGCCATGGCAGGTAGGATGAATAAGTGAGTATTTCCGCCTAGGTAATTGCATCTTCGTATCCTACCGGCTCACTTACGTTTAATATTTCCACATCCATACTTACTCTTGATGGTGAAACCTAATTGTGTAAGGAATCGAACGTTTTCAGATGTTAGCGGAATGCGTGCCTGCCTCGTACTGACATTAGGTGTGGTGCGATACGTCCCTTTATTCACTTTAATATGATTAATTTTCAGCCCCATCTTTCCGCAAATGTAAACGCACTGTTATTTCCTCGCCTCGAAAATTAATCAAACTACTTTCTTGGTCTACTACGGAAACAATTACTTCCTGTACGGGATATTTATGGGTGTTGTTAGCACACTCATGAGTTTAAATCCCGGCAGCATATTTGCAAAGAATTCATGTAATGTCTGGCTTAGTTTACAGTTGATATATGAACCACTAACTAAATTATAGTTAAATCTGATAACGTAAATTGGAAAATTTTTTACAGGCAAGGTAGATACGTGGGTTTTGTTTACCATGTATTTATCATTTTCAAATCCCAGCATGGCAGCGAGAGTATCGCTTTTCGAGAAGTCTACCTGAACACTACACTTCATCTCGCTGTGTAGAGAATAAGAATTTCCACGCAGTACTAAAGTCACGTCTGGTTTCAGCTCCTGTTTAAGATAATCAGATAGATCGTCAATCTTGTACGACCCAGTAGGGATACACACTTCACCCCTTTTACCGTCTGCCTTAACATATCGAAACATGCAATTATAAGCATCAATGTTAGGTACTGAAACATATGTTTGAAAATCTATGACGGCAATAGACCACTCTCCTGCCAGGCTTAGTGGCGGAAAATGCACCGACCATAATTCCGACGAATTGTCTGTCACAATCAAGGTGATAGACATGACTGACGCCTTAGTAGTATTGTGTAGACGTTAAATGGTGTAGGCATGAATGGCCGCAATTCCAGTCCTGCAGTCGCTGTTCTCTCTCGTGGTTATAATAAATTATACTACCTTTAAAATATTTTTTCTGTTCTGGTGAAGCCCTTAAGTTGCCGAAGCTGTCATAATATTCAACTCTGTTCCCATCTCTTATATAAGCAGTCCAGTGTGTACCTGACCCCGAACTCGTATCTAAATTCCCTATGCCACATTCTGATTTTTTTGGCCGCTGTGGAAGTGTATCTCACATAAACACTCCACGGAAATTATGTGTTTTTAATTTTCGCGAAAATTTACGCAAATCAATGTTTGTCACCGGCCGGCGGGCAGTCTCCTTAGGACTTTCGTCGTCGCCTGCTGCCGCCGCCATACGGCTTCAAGAATATACCTTTCCCGTGGTTTTTTTTGCGGCAGTAAGAATTTCCATCTGCTTATTATGCCGGAATTGTTCTGCTAATTGTTTATTTCCATCCTCAGCACTTTTCACAGCTCGCGCTATCCCGCTAGCTCCACCTTTTATTTTTCCTACTGTCCACACAGCTAATCACTCGCCGAATTTCGTGTTTAGTGTTTTAACTATAGTATTGGCCTTATTCGCAAGAATTGTGTCAGCTGTGTGTCTATCAGCCAAATTATCACTCTCAGCTTACGAAATATTGTGTGCCTTACAGGCCGCATCTAGTGTATTATAATAGGTGCGTCCCCACGTTGGAGTCTGCGTGCTTATCGCGTTCCAGGACCGCAAAACTTATAGCCAGATATGTGGGCTTCGAAAGGAAGTAAATTTTTATTTCATTCCCAATACCAGTCCCTTTCTTGGAGATCCTCTTTCCACGGCCCATAATGTGACACTGGCGGTTGCTTTCATTAGGGTACCTGTTTTATAATAATAACCTGTGATCATCCTGTGTGGATCGTAGGGGGGAAGATCGTACGGTCACCCCGGTGGGGGGAGTGTAGGTTGGTCATTTGAGGTGGCGTGGCAGTACTAGGCTATGGTAGCCGAGACGAACTTACTTACCGGTTTCCGGAAAGGATGGGTGATGCGTCTCTTATAGCCTCTCAACATCCATGGCAACCCAGGGCTTCTCGTGCCACCCCTGATTAAACAGACTGGGCTCTGCCGCCCGTGCCCTATGGGAAACAGTTTTCTAGCGGCTGTTCAGGGGTATCTGCCGTGATGGCTTGGGCCGATAGATAGTACCAAGGCCCGACCACTTGGTGGGGTGTTGGACCTCTTGGCACTCAGGCCACTGGGGCCCAAAACAGGAATTTCCCTGTGAAGAAATTCTAGGATGGTAAAGGACGCGTGTCTGATGTTGCGAGTCGGCCTGGTGTGCGGCTTCGTGTGAGCTCGGCTCCTGGTGAAGACAGCAAAGGGAGTAAAACCGGACGGTCATGGCGGTACCCACCTGTTCTGAGGGACTCCGCACACTCCCGCATGGAGGTTAGGCGACGCAGTCGGACACAGGAAAACCCATACGTGCCATGGAAATTAAGAGGGAGCACGGGATGATCCGCTTGGCCCATCCAGGGGTACTCCCTGGAATTTGGATCAGACGAGGTTGGACTCGTGCTGGCAGTGGTTGACTCCGCATGCTGGAGAAGGCTCGGAGAGATTCCCCCTCTTGCTAAAAGAGCCGGACGTTGAACAGGATTGTTCCGGGGGCGTGCCCGAGATCACGTCAGGGGCGTGGGTAGTGCTCCGGCTATACCACACGCTTGGTAATCTGAGTGCTAGAATCTCAGGCCTTGTGGTAGGACATGCTCTGTGCGATCTGCAATATCAGATCGGGGCTCTGCCTGGTGCGGCCTGTGTACAGGTCGGGGCAAACGGGTTTGGTCAATTCAGAAAGCGCTGGTCATGTCTGCGATGAGAGGGCGTGATCCCTCTTCCCCGCCTACTGGGAGGCCGGGGTGCGGTATGGCCTCGCGGCTAAGAGCGCCCCGTTAACAAATAAGAACCACGGCTCTGTCGTGTTAAACAGTTACCTGTGTGTACCACAGGAATTTGTGTATATCGGCTTCCAGCGGTGCAAGGTGAGAGATTACCTTGTACCCGCAAGGTGCTTCCGCTGTCAGGGTTATGGACATGTCAAGGATAAGTGCAAATCTCCTCTGGTGTGTTCTGGCTGTGCCGAAGTGGGACATAAGTACAGTGAATGTACAAGAGAGTCAGAACCTGCAAAATGTTTCAACTGTCATAAAGACAAAAACCGTGATGTAAATCACAAGGTCTGTTCTCTGGATTGCCCCGTTCACCAAAAGATGATCGCATTAGAGCTCGAAAGGACCCAGTATGACTGAGTGTCATGCGCTGCTACACGTCGGGCAAATCAACCTGCAAAGGGCAGCAGTTCCAACAATGGAACTGCATCGAGTTGGACAGGAGCAAAATCTGGACCTGGTATTGATGCAGGAGCCCTACCTGCTTCATGGGAAAAAAACCAAGCCTTCCCGGTCGCTCTGTCATGTTCGGGGAAAAACCAATGGCTGCTATTTGGGTTAGGAACCCCAAGGTATGCTATATCCCGCTGGAGGCTCTGTCAAACACGCATCATGCGTGTTTGAAACTGAAAATGAGGGGAGGGAGTATGACGATTGTATCGTCATACTTCCAACCAAGTGACCCACTGGATAGACACCTCTCTCAATGGGAGATGATCATTCAAAGAGCCAAGGAAAGGAGAATAATATTCGGTGCGGATATCAATTCATACTCAGAACTCTGGAATAACCCAGTGACGAACGACCGAGGAGAGGAGGTAAACAGGTACCTGACCGAGAAAAAACTGCAGGTTGTAAACACACCAGGCCCTCAGGCGACATACAGATCGCCAGCCCACGATACAGAATCGTATCTAGATGTAACAGTAGCTACACCGCATGCTCTCGGAAGTATTGGGAATTGGAGAGTTTCTGACGAGGTAGAGAGCGACCACAAAATGATTCTGTTCACCATCCGGATGAAAGGAGTTCAGGGAAACGGACCACAGCGCCCAAGATATATAACAGCGAGAGCCAATTGGACCCTCTTTGACAGAGTGCTGCTAAAGGGGCTGGATAATTACAAGACCCAACTGAACAGTTTGACAACAAATCAAAGGGCTGAGACTCTGGTTGAATGTATCATGGTGGCCTGCAGGGAAGCAATTCCCCAGGTCACAAGGAAAGTACCTCATCACCCCTGGTGGGATGATGAGCTAGAAAGGATGAGAAGGCAGGTAAAGAAGTCCAGGAAGTACTTCAAAAGAGTGTATCAACCAGAGCTCAGAGCCAGCGCAGTTAGGCTCTGAGCCTGCTCAAGGAGTGCTTCTGGAGAAGGGGGGAAGAATTCAACTCGTCTAAGATCTACAAGGATGCCGCTCGCACGTACGGGAGGCTGTACTTTGACTGCAGTAAGCCCTTCATGGGGTACACTGTGGGAAGGTGCTAGTCCTTCTCCTCGGGCGGCTCCTTAAAAAAACACCGGATGCGACAATAACCCGAATCTGACCCCGTTTCCTGGATAAAACTCGTTTTGTTCCAAGAAATACCCAAAGATAACGACCCCAGCGATGAACCCGGAATGTGATTTTGGAAGTCGGATGGATCAACGCTAGTTTTTCAAAGGAATGGACGAGGCCGAAGGCCCGAGAATGGTAGTTGAATGAGTGTAATTTAAAGTATGAGTGAATCGAACGTCTGCAGTGTGGTATAGATAACGCTCTTTACAACCAGTGGCGAGGAGGTGGGAAACAATCCTGGCTGCCAGCTGTTTCCTAAATCTTAGTCCGACACAGCCTGGTTGCACTGGGCCAAGAATGTGCTAAGGGATGCCATCATACTTAATTTTTCGTGTGCAGGACAAGCGCGAGCGCGGTAGTGTATAAATGTCATGTGTAAGTATTTAGCTTTTGGTAATTTAAATTCCTTTCGGATCAGTATGACGGACTCAAAATTCAAAGTTCCCGGTGGCGCCCTGCGAAACAAAAGAGCCGAACTAGCTTTTGTATGTGGGAGTTAAAGTACAGTAGAAAGAAGCGCTCCTGGTATGACCTTTTAATAGGTATCAGCCACCAGGAGGGGAGGTTTGGTGAGGAAAGCGCCGGTTCCACCGCGAACTTTGTGTGTACCACCAGGAATCTTTCGCTGCGAGAGGGGGGCCAGCCAGTTCTCTCTCCCCTCGGGTCACTACCAACGCCGTCGGCCATCGCGCTTTCAGCAGCCCTCCTACTATGAGGCCTCACCCCTCATGTCGAGTGGTGGCTGCGAGCGCCATTCGCAACCCTCCGGGAGATCGCCCCCTTCGTCGGACCTGCGCCAACCAAATTAAGGCCTTGTCTGCAGGGGCTTTTTTTTTTTATCGGAGATCACCTATAGGGATCCAGGTGTTGTAGCACCAATCAAAACCTAGCCATTTTACTAGCATCATATTATTATTATTCTTAGAAAGAAGTACTTTCTCTACTAAATAAGTGAGTGGATATTTAGTAGGCATGATTTACTGCTCGTATAAAGAACCTTTTATCTGCTCACCATTTAAATCTTCGAGTACATATGTTCGAGGCTTGTAAAGCCGGATCTTTGCAACACGGAATATTTCCAGAGTTTAATTCGGATAGTAACTTTTAGAGAAAACATTTTTAAGACGTGAAATGTGCACATAATCGCCTACTTAAGCTTTCTGCGTACTTGAATCTAGATATTTTTTATTCCTAAACACTGTTGATATCAGCGAATTGTCTTTTACATCCACAGGATGCATACAAATTGTTCTATGTTTCCTATTATGTTAATTATTAATTAATCCGGTAGAATATCCTGCCAGGCATAACTTCCTCATGCTAAAAATTCGCACCACATATGATTTTTCAGAGTTCTATTGCAAGGCTCCACAAATGAAACTTTTTTTTTCGCTAAATGTACTAAGTATACTGATTAAAAATTTTCTGTAGCATTAGTGATTGGAATGGTTTATTATAGAATTCCTTACCTAAGTCCGTTTGCAAATTTTTCGGTGAACCCTTATCAGCCAACACTACAGTCATAACCTTGGCTACATCTTTACCTGTTTTCCATCTGGTAGGTACGGCCCACGCGAATTTACTGTAACAGTCAATAACTGTCAACATGTACCGGAAACCTTTATTTACAGAAGCATAAGGTATCATTTCAACCAAATCTTCCTGATACAGGTCACGAATTATAAACAGTTGTAGTTGTCTTCTACTAAACTTTTTCCTCGATGGTTTGTGTATTTCAGTGGCAATTGCCTCATGAGACATAATTCTTTCAGTATATGTAACCCCCTTCACTCAGTTCTTCTACAATACTCGTGATCTCATTGGTGTGTGAATTATTTCCCGCCTGCTGGGATGCAAACAGTAGTCGTAGGTGCGCGACTAATTCGTTGATATCGTTCCAATAAACAAACTCGGACTGACTGACGTTATCGACTTTCAGCCTCGCTCCGCTAGCTAAGCCAACGTCCAGAAACAGATCTGATACAGTGTCGAATTTTGGGTGTGTTTCGTCTTTATATGTGGCAACATTTATATTGTTATCGGTTAAGTGCGCGCTTCTAATGTGCAACCTTTTTTTACATTGATTAAGTGCCTCACGCGGGAATTCTCCTGGTCTGTGCTTAATAACAGTTTTTTACAAGCCGGGAGAAGCGTGAGTAAGTTCGTTGTCGATCTGTACATAATCATTGGGTAGGAAAATTTCCCAGAAACCATATTTTATTTCTTCTGTAAACACCATAAATGCTATCATTAAAACATCGAGTGTATGATATAAGGTAATTACGAACAGTAGTCGAGTGAGAACTAGCCCTTTTTTTAGGTTTTGATTCATCCAACGAAACTTTGTCCTCTATTGGTTTTAATTCGGGTTCAGTCTTCACGTCAGGGAGAATATCTGTTTTATTATTTAATGTGTCCAGTCGAGATGTGATTGGCTAAAATGCATGTTCCAACACTCTGTCCCTTTCGATATGTGCACACTTAGCTTTCAAATACTTACCTCACACTCTTGTGATGACGGGAGTCAAGTCCTCGGCTGCCGCAGACATAATACTGGCATTATTAGCGTAATGTGTGTGTACTTTATAATAAATAATTGCCCTGTGTGCAATTGTGTTGCCAATTTTATCTTCGAAAGTATTGAGTTGTTTTAGAATTGCAGTACATGTGTGTCCACAGTGCATCCATTTCTCATCGTCTGTACCAATATATTTTAAATGGCAGATAATTCTGTGCCGTATTAGTTCCTCAATATCCGACATGCCACTAATCAAACTACAGTTACGGCTGTCTAGTTCTTCTAGAATGCTCATAACTTGTTTATTGATAATTCCCTCAAATATAGAGCTAAGTTTATTGTCTAAGCCAGCTACGCTCCCCTGCTGCGTATGTAGCACAGCACCACTTTAGCCAAGCATATTTACTTGTTCGGAAAGTTTTGTGGAGATATTTGCAAAACTCTTACCTAAAATTTGTTCGAGCGCTGTTTGAACTAAAGGGAGCTTGGTATTCGTAGCAGCCAGCTTGGTAGCACTCTCATTTGCTAAGCATAAATTATCATTCAATGTTGATGAGAGTGTTGTAAGTGATCTGTAATCTGAAAATGTTTCGTCACAGTAACAGCCAACATACTAACTGCGCTGAGGTTCAATTCTACCTCAGTGGTTAATGTGTCCAGCACAGTCTTGTCATTAATGTGGCTGGCGAGTTTAGCACTGAGACCATCTACTTGAGCTCCCACATCGGTAATTTTTTTCTCCATGGCTGACACCGAGATGCCTACCGCATTGATTTTCTGCACTTTATCTGTTACTTTGTCAAGCTGGGCACCCAGCTTGGCAAAGAGTGCATTTGTGTTGGCGAACATGCGGCCCTCCATGACTATTTAATTCGATTCAATTTTTTTGGGGTGCTCTCCGACTTGAGGTAAGTGTCTAGCAACGCTGTGAGGCCCGCTAGCACTGCAGCACTGATCTGCTCTCCCATATTGGCGGTATTATTCTCCAAATCAGATATTCTAACTCCTTATGCATTTAGTTTCAACAGGTCTTCAGATATTTTGTGTAGCTGGGCCTCCATTTTGGTAGACAGTATTCGTCTTCACAGGCAGCCTGCCTTCCACTCCTTCGAGTACGTCTCCGCTAGTAACGACCATGATGTGTGATATATTTTCAATTAATAATCCGAGGCGGACATCCATGTTCGCGATCAATATATTAGTATCGTAAAGTCTGTTTTCCACAGAAGTGAGTTTCCCGCCCAACACAGACAATTTCTTAACATCACCTGACAATGTATGTTAATCGTGTGTCATACCTGCATGTACTCTGATAGCTATTTGCTCTCCCATACCACCAAGCGCTGTTTCTACAGCGTTAATTCGAGTTATACCTGTTACTAATGTGTGTAAATGCGTCTCAATACTTGTTTGCAGTGCTAACACCAGTCGCAGTGCATCATATGTAACACTTCGCACAAAAGATACGTTAACGGTGTCCTCGTCATTCCTTGGAATGCCAAGGTTCTTGGCACGCTTACCCCAAAAACTGTAATTCCCATAGTTGGTGGACATTATGCAGCTTTCTGGTGCATGTTTCAGCCCGCTATGTCCACATTTGGATACGGAGTAACTCATACTTTACTGATGGCTAATAATAAACTGATCGAATGCTTTGCGGTACCTTCCTTTATCAATTGGAAAATTTTTCGCAATTACTAGGAAACCGCACGCATCTCTCCAGCAATGCGCACACATTTCTTTAAAGCTCTCAAATAGCATATCGCTATTTACATGGTCCTAGTATATGTGGCGTAAATTTATGTCGTCCATTCGAAATATGGCCAGGAAATTGGCTTTGTCACTTAACAGCTGCTTTGGCATACGCGAGTATGATTGACACAGATGTAAGACATCTACGGCCATATGTCACCCCATAATGAAATATCGCTGGATATTTGTTTGTTTTTCGCATGCCACATCGTCAAAAATAAACACAGAGTTCGGTATTGCTTTGTCTGGCTTTATAACTGATCCATTTTCACTAAAGGGGAAATATTGCAGTCCCGCAACCCCTTGCATAATTTTTGCTAGATGCAATTACTGGTGAGTGATTTCGAATAGAGGTATACGTTCTTCTTTTCGAAATCACTCTTCTAACAATCTCAGGAGGGCGCAAGACTTCCCAGAATTTGAAGGACCGCATATAATTGCGCGAACTGTTCCCGGCAATAATTTTCTATTCCTCGATTTAAATGGGCCAGTTTCCACTGCCTTGTCAAAGTCACTAATACGTACTGGCAGCCTAGTTTCCTGTGTGACAACTTCCATTATACTGCTACCCAAATCTGTAAATCTATATTATGTATATGTTATAATTTTTTTGGCGAAAGTACAGTAGGTCTGTGGTGTACAGCTTTTTCTTTGGAATGCACAGGGGATTGCTCGTTTTACCAGCGTCTGACCGACTTTGCCCGGACGTGTAAGTTAGAAATGATGGGGGAATTTATTTCAATATGTCGCC
>NQII01007128.1:0-54688 GCA_002778355.1 Clitarchus hookeri | reverse complement strand
CCCCCCGCGTTTGTCCTTAATTTTTGGTTTTACCGCTTTTATGAGGGGTTGCACGACGTCCACACCCCTCGGTTCTTAAATTTCCCTGTCCTGCACCCTCCCCGAAGACTAGCGCAGCTGCAGGTTTTGGAGACATCCGTAAATTAAAGTAAATTAAAGTAATTTAAATCGATTTCTCTGTGACTCAGACTGCAAGTCTCGTCTTTGGCGAGCGAACTTTAAATTACCGTTGTTGGCCTCAATTAGCACGTGCTGGTGACTCAAGACATTCAAGACATTGCAGCTGCCAGTTTTTTGTGTCGGCCTCACGTAAATCACAATCAAGTTTGTAATACAGCTGTGACTCAAATGTTATAATTTGTCTCTAACGGCATTCTTAAATGCCACTGGCGATGACTCATAAGTTAAGGAGACTGGCCGCCGACACATCAATTACAATTCGCCTTTAACAACTTTCTTAAAATGCCACTTCTTCGGTGACTCATATTTGGCATCATTTACCTCTCAAGATGCGGCGGGGGGCATCTGACCGCCTTCGCGGTAGCGTGAGAACACGGTGGCACATTTATCATAATTTGTTTTTTTAATGGCGTCTGACCATCTTTGTAGCATCAGAAGTCCTTAACGGCTGCCCCCTCCTATAATTAAGCCCAAATTACATTTTGTTCTAAGAGGGGATNTTGTAGCATCAGAAGTCCTTAACGGCTGCCCCCTCCTATAATTAAGCCCAAATTACATTTTGTTCTAAGAGGGGATCGCTAGTGTAAATTGGGTGTACTCATATATACGCCCCTTGCATTGGCTAGTATTCAGTTTTGCGTTCTCGGGGAAGACGCTGTTCGAACTGACACTATTGGACACTATTTTCGCGGGTTATGTCTACTGGCGACAATATGTCTGAAGTTGAGGTGATCATTACTCCAGCTACGTCTCCGGCTACGAAACGTGCGCGTTCACATTCCCCTGCGAAGGCGGTCGAGAAGAAGATTGCAACTAAGAACACTGTTATTTTACAGTTTTCAGCATTATTTCGGCTACATGCGCGGTACTAGGTATTGGCCCGTGGGAGTGTCTAGACCTACTGACGACGACACGTGTTCACACAACCGCGATAGCCATGCGCGAGGATATTGCAGACATTGTTTCTTTTCTGCATAAGTATATTGTGCAAACATCAAAAAATGTGATTTGGGGGAATTGGATGCAGGCCTTGGAGTTGCTAGCTTCGTCTGCAATATTACCTCTTACTTCTACTAAAGAGCTGTTGGTCGACTACTTCGATGAATGTGTCAAAGTCAACTTTGTTCAACTGGATGAAGCGTCTACCGCAGCCCTCGGCAACGATGTAGCACACACAGCTGCAGCCGTCGCCAGAGAGGTTGATACAATACTTCGTCTCGTGCGCCGACGCCAACAACTCCACTGCGGCGAATGAGTCCTCATCCGCCATCGATCATGTGAGTTGCTCGACATATGATTTCAACCAGGAATTTCCAATCTCAATCATTGAAGCAAGCAGCACTTCTGGCAAAAATACAGATTACGCTTCATTCATTTCTTTACAGAGCAGTGGTGAAAGGTTGGTGTGATGTGTGACGAGGTTAGTTAGAAAATTGTGTGTATTCATTCCACCTTTTTTTTTTTACTTGAAAGATAACCCGTGGTGAGGTTCATTAGAAAAAAAGTTTTTCTACTCTAGACATTAAAATCAGATTGCTTACTGCGAAATACAATGTATGTGTGTACGTATTGCGTTTAATAAAAGACGTAAATAAGCCTGTGTCATGTTTTTTATTTATTTTTCAGTAAAAACAATCCTTTTTTTAAAATACTTATTTACTGTGTGTGTGTTGAGTTCAATTGAATACCAGGGCTGATATAATTACATGTGTTTAATTTGGAATATTCATTGTGTGTTGAGTTCAATTGAATACCTGGGCTGCGATAATTGAAAGTGTTTAATTTGGAATTTTCATCTTCAATGTCTAAGAAACTAACACAACAAAAACAACATATACAAATATTTATTTTTTGATACTGTCAATTAATTAACTTATAATTATGCTCCTAATCAAGTACTTTTTAAACAAACACACTTCAATGTGCGCAGCCTCTCACGATTTAATAGCTAGAGGGGTGGTGGTGGGGACAACATGGCTGCCGCTACAGAGGGAAACGACGAAGAGACGGAGGTGACACAGCATCCAATATGGCTGCTGATAATTAAAAAAAAATTATACTTTTTTTAATTTACTGGCTGGCAAAATAGTTGCTATTGAAAACAACTTGTACTAACTGCAAACATGGCCGCCAGTAATTCAATGTACTGACTGCAAACATGGCTGCATACATGGCCACTGCTGCTGCTGCTGAGATGGTGGTGTCAACAAGGCTGCCACTATGGAGGCATAGCAACATCCAATATGGCTGCCAATAATTAAAAAAAAATTATACTTATTTTACATAAGTGTGAAATAACTTTTTTAATTTACTGGCTGGCAAAATGGCCGCCATTGAAAACAACCTGTACTGACTGCAAACATGGTCGCCGATAATTTTTTTATTTTTTTATTTACTGGCTAGCAAAATGGTTGCCATTGAAAAACTACTTGTACTGACTGCAAACATGGTCGCCGATAATTAAAAAAAAAATTAATACAATTTTACATAAGTTTTCAATATTTTTTAAATTTATTGACTGGCTAAATGGCCGCCATTAAAAACAACTTGTACTGACTGTAAACATGGTCACCGATATTTTAAAACAAATTTATTAAATTTTACATAATTTTTGAAATACTTTTTTAATTTACTGACTGGCAAAATTGTTGCCAGGTTATTTCATGCCTCATCCAATATGACCGCCGATATTTTTTAAACGATTTTAATACATTTTTAAAAACAAGTTTTAAATATTTTTTAATTTACTGGCTGCCAAAATGGACACCATGAGATGGTATGTTCTAGAATGTACTGACTGCAAACATGCCCCCAAAATGGCTGCCAACATGGCCGATATCCTGCAAATATATTCCTCCTCCTGCAAATGCATTCCTCCTGTCTTGCATTCTGGTGTCCCTGTGTACCTGTCACGAACCTGCATTCGAATGCCCATTTTCTAACTACTAACAAGTAATCCGCATTACACAGTGGCCTTTAAAAACAAACATTCTTTTTAAGTATTGGTTAGTCATTTGCTTAAATACTGGTCACGTTCTGTTTTCAGGGTGAACGTACTTGATATAGCGCCCAGGTATTCAAGCGTGCTGGTGGGATTACTTACCACTACGTTCTCACTGGGTGGCATTATCACTCCCACAGTGACTGGATATCTCACACAGAACAAGGTAAGACTTGTCACTACCCTCTCACTGGGTGGCATTATCACTCCCACAGTGACTGGATATCTCACACAGAACAAGGTAAGACTTGTCAATACCCTCTCACTGGGTGGCATTATCATTCCCACAGTGACTGGATATCTCACACAGAACCAGGTAAAACTTTTCACTACCATCACTGACTGGTTTTCAAAACGAAGTTGACTTTAAATAACGCTTCTGAGTCTTTATGTATTTAATCCGCCATCACCATTATGTTTATAAAATATAACAACAATAAATAGTATTCATCAAAGGTGCCGAAATGGGCTATCAAAAGAAAACAGTGATATTTTGCTAATGGTTAAGAAAGTTATTTAGCCCCTTGGAGAAAATATATTGCTTGATTTATCGCAGTAATTTTAGGCTGTCACGTCTATCTTATTCAATGTTTCAAGTAAAGGGACATTAGAAGTTACTGAACATTGTACATTAGTTAAGTATTGATCCAGTTTTTATACGTCTCCTCATGTAATCAATGATGTTAGCAGTAGGATATTTTCTACTATATTAAGAAAAAAAATTTTTACATGAACGAAAAATAGTAATAAACAAAAATTGACAAGAACTTTAGCGTCATATCAGGAACATTATATTTATTTTTTTTCAGTTAATAATTAATAACGACAAAGCTAGTTGCAGAGTAACACGAAAATACGGAAATAATTTTCGAGACCGCCATGACATCACATCGATTTTGCATTCTGTTACTGGGCGTTTCTCTGTAAACTGGGCAACTCATTGTCTCAGGTCAGTATTATATAAAAAGGTACGGATTATTACATATTTCGTAGAAAACTTTAAAAAATAGTAACCTAATCTACCTGTGTTCAGTGTACAATATCCATTAAAATAAACTTTTTGGTATCAAAAACGTTTTAATATTGCTCAAATAACAAACCCCTGACGTGTCACCGAAGCAGTATAATCACTTCAGATTAAAGTAATTTTGACCAAAACTATAGGAATCAATCACAATTTTTTGATTGTTTAAACAATAATATATCGTTTGTTAAGAAGACCTGCTTATTTTTTACAAAATTTTTATAATACTAAAAAAGTTAATTAAAGTTTGTCTTTGCATTTTGTGAACAGTTCCCCTGTCTATATTTCAAATTACGCGCAACGTAGTCTAATTGTTAGACAGTTGCGTTGCTGCGTGTATCGAAACGCAAACGACCTGAAGTTTGCGCGGTTGTCGCCACTGACGCCCAGACGCCATTTTATTAAGTGCTGTATGAGCGTTCCTCCGTGGATCACTTGTTGTAACCTGACAGCCGACAGTTCACTGGTAAGGATTGGGTTTATTTCTTTTTGTGTTCTATATTGATATGATACATACTTAAAATTGTTATAATAGGTTAATTATCCCTGCATACAGCAAATTAATGTGACTTAATTACATTTTGTGCTACCTCGCAATGAAATCTAATTAAACAGTCCCCTGGCAACAGTCCACTGCCCCTGTACAGGACAGGGGACTGTTTCCACTTCCAGGGGACTGTCTTTGTATATTGCTTCCAATTGTTTCAGGTACACCTGTCTTTTCGGTATGGCGCCAAGGAAGAAAAAACTCACTAAAAAAGAGATTTTAAAAAGAAAAAGAGAAGCTGAGCGAAAGAGATATGAGCGCATTAAAAACGATCCGCAGAAAAGGGAAGAACTTCGAGAAAAATAACATCAAAAATACCTTGAGAAAAAATAAAAGGGAACTAGAAAGCTCGTAACGAATATGACTCCACGAGAACACGGGGAAGCAAAAAAGAAGTGGAAAGAGCATTGCACCAATNCTAGAAAGCTCGTAACGAATATGACTCCACGAGAACACGGGGAAGCAAAAAAGAAGTGGAAAGAGCATTGAACCAATTATCGTAATAAGAAAAAAGTATTGGCAAATATTACTACCTGTAAGAGAACTGCAGATGCCGTGGTTGCTGCTGGAGGTGATGTCGAAAATCTAGAGAAGTTTGTAGAAGCAATTGAAGAGAGATGTCCCGCTATTAGTTTAAGTATTATACAAGTTGATGCAATTACAGAAATGAGTGCCGAAATCGAACGAGAAGTAACCAAGGTGAAAAATTTTGTTGGCACCCTCAAAGTGCGTCAAGTCGCTGGAAAATTCTATAATCCTTTGGGTATAAAATCAAATTCGATTGAGACAGTGATGAAACATCTAAGCTACTTTTGTGAAAATGATTGTTTTCTACACTTTAATATCGGAAAAATAATTTATGAAGACAAGCCAAAACTTAATGTGGATGATGTTTTCACAGATTCAGAATCTGAGAATGAAGCTGGACATAGTTCTGCTGCAGTAAAAGCATTTAACACTGGTGATTACATCCTTGTCAAATTGTTTTCTAGAAATACAGAATATAGATATGTGAGCG
The DNA here is from genome assembly GCA_002778355.1 of Clitarchus hookeri. NCBI lineage: Eukaryota > Metazoa > Arthropoda > Insecta > Phasmatodea > Phasmatidae > Clitarchus > Clitarchus hookeri. Next base: position 48,918 of record NQII01007128.1, on the reverse strand, counting down.
TTATTGACATGATTGATGAAGAAGATGGCGAAATCCGTGTCACATTCCTAAAGCTCTGTGATAATAAAGACCGAACATTTAGATTTGATCAAAACGATGTGGCACATGTTACAATGGATCAGGTGATACAGAAACTCCCTGATCCAAATATAGTTTTAAAAGGCCATATAATGTTCTACAAATTTGATTCACCTGTAAATATTTTTGAAAAACAATAAGACCAACTTCTTGATATTATTTTCTTTACCTACTAAGCTATATTTNTTCACCTGTAAATATTTTTGAAAAACAATAAGACCAACTTCTTGATATTATTTTCTTTACCTACTAAGCTATATTTTGAAGTAATAACGAATTATAATGAGACTGATTCTGTAGCTTAAGACTCAAAGTACTTAAATATTCTCTGTACCTATGTGATTTAATTGATACTAAGTAATATTAAGATTTCAGAGTTGCAATTTCAGTATAAGTACGATATTATAAAAGACTGTTAATTTTATTTGTATCTTTATTGTTCAATTACTTAATTCCTAAGCTCCAAAGTTTCTATAATAATAAAAAAGATATAATTTTGGTACTGAAATAGTATTTTTCATTTATATACACAGTCCCCTTCAATAGGCAACAGTCCCCTATATCGATTTTTTAGAAAATGTTCAATATTTTCTAAAATAATAGAAATATTTTTGGGTCATCTGCCGTTTATTGTTTAATAAGTGGTTATGTGTTTGCTGAATAAGATTTATTTGATATATAAGAAAAAAAGTTGCCTAGACAGTTTTCTTAGTACTGTTGCCCAGTTTACAGAGAAATGTTCTACTATTGCGACGGTTTCTGTGTACAAATGGAAATAGATCTCCTTCTCTGTTTCTTCAGGAAGAAGTTCGTTTATCAAGGAACCGAGAACCCCCGTTACTGTGTCATGAAAAGGTATCATTCAGTTAGGGTTTGCATAGTAAAATAAAAGGTACGTGCAAAAATATATTTTCCCCTTTTTCTGAAGTACAAATGGATAATTTTTCGAATCTGCGATTACAAATATTTTTAAAAGTTTACTAAAATCCCAGGAATTTTATATTCCCCACAAAAACGGTTATATATATATGTATATATATATATATAGGGGCTACGTATATTATATATTGATTTCTTTACAAAATTATAATAAATATAAAGCCTGAATATCTTTTATTTATAAATTTTGCATAGCAAACCCCCAACCCCTTCGTTTTAAAAGTCAAGGAAAGGCAGTTCCTTCCCTAAGAAAGTCTCTGAACTGTCTCCCCGAGCAGGGGAAAAGCGAAAGCAATAACCTTATATACAAATTTCCATCGTCTTCTGGAACATTTTCCGACGATCCCGGTGCGGAAACTCCCCCTGTTGATATCATGGCTGGCCGGCGTCTGATTGTCATGGTGCTCCGAGGGAGCATTGTGATGCAGTCCAGCAGTCATGCAGGCAACAGCAGCGAGATGGTCAGTAGAGCGGGTCCCGTTGCACCAAAGGTAAGCCATGTCCACGGCCCTCACGTAGAAGCAGAAACCTAAGGCGAGGTGAACTTAGGCGTAGTATAGATGTGCGGTGGACCTCCCCTTTACATCTAATATCGTAACATAATATCACATGGCAGGATCAGATCAGAATAACGCCCAGGTAGGTTTTTTCATATATATATATACTAGCATGTAGTCATTATAAAGTGAAGGAAAAACAATAAAAAGTAGTTATATGTATGTATGCTGTTACAAGTAGAATTTTGTGGAGTAAAACACATTTCCCTTTAAAACCACATGCCTAATTAAATGTCAATAATCTTATAAAATATGTTAGAAACGTGGTAACTAATAATTCGTTATTATAAAGACGAGATTGTTTGTATGGATTATATATTTATTAAAAAAACCTGCTTTTATTTCGTTAGGAACTTGATTCGAAATATGAAACATGTGTTAAAATTACAATAATATAGGAATAGCTAGGCTTCAAACGTCATATCTTTTATTAAAATCGCAAAAGTTTTAAGAAAAAACCTTAAATATTTCTTATGCTGGCAACTTATTCCAAGCTGTTCAATTACGTCGCATAAACTAATGTTACAATGGTTTATTTATTAACGAATTGTAAAATTGGGCTACAGGCTATTCGCTGTATATTGAGCACTTTTGAAAGCCCTCTCATTTGGAATAATAATCAATTAATATATTTTATTTGATCCATAGACGAAAATTCCAATTGCGGTGGAATATGCACACTGTATTTGTTACTTGCGTTGAAACATTTATTTAAAATGATTGTAAAAGGATAAACATGGCTGTAATTNGTTACTTGCGTTGGAACATTTATTTAAAATGATTGTAAAAGGATAAAAATGGCTGTAATGAAACATAATCCAGGGCCAAAAAAGTGCTCACTTTACCGTAAACAGCCTATTCTCTTTTGTATGGCAACCACGGGGTTTGTGTTATGATAAATTGGTAATCATTGGAACTGCCTGCTCAACCTGCTTCACAATCACCACTATATTAGGTCTATGTGTCTGACTGTAATTTGTCGTTTCATGTAACAAGTAATAATGCAATTCTATCCCAATAATATCGTTTTCAAATCTATTATTTGTCTGACACACTGGCCCCCTTGCAATGCTTTAGTTGTACATTTTTATACCAAATGCCACTCTTTCCAGGTTGTTGAGAAGTTTCTCTATCATCTAGTTTTCCAGTCGTATTATTTTATCCGCAATTCAAAACAATTATTGATTTATGAATAATGTATGCAAATTTTGACTCTGGAATGTTTAGACTCTATAATAGCATGTCTTCAACATATTATTGACAACTTTTATTTACATTTTGCCTCTTAGTATACAAGAGTTCTCTGTATTTCTCCACTTTTATTTGGCGAGAAAAAATTTCTTAGGGGTATTACTATACGTCTCCAAGTAACGTCTTCTACTTCTCTACGTAGTACAGTGGTCTCGTATTTTCCTTTTGGTGGACATTTTAAGTAGAAGTTTAGACGCTTACTCTAGCTTGCATCGTCCGAGTCATTTATTTCACTAACCGCACCACAATGTTGTAAAAATTCTTCAACATTTTCCACAGTTTCTCCTCAAAATGGTTGACTTTTATCAGATTTTTAAATAACTACTCTAACAGGTTGACATTCTGCCACCGTATTACACGCACAGTAAAGATCCCCTACAGCTGTATTCTCGTACAAGTGCCTAACTGTATCTATATTTTCGTAGTGATGAGGTTTCTCTATGGAAATATTCTTTAACTCTAAAGCTGATCTACAACTATCGTCCACTGACTAGGAACTAGGCCTCTCTACATAACATTCGCTGTTAGTTTTTTTTTATGATGTTTGATTTAGTATCCAATTTAAATGCTTCACTACGTTTGTTTTGTATTAATTTGCTTTCTCTTTCAATTAAAGAAAGACATTTTTGCGCACCATCCGATTCTCTTTATTCTACGGTGCGGCTAGCGTCTGCGAGATCCACAATAAACGCCTGAATAATTTTTTAGGTGTGAACAAAGCCGTATTGTTTTTCTCGGAAACCATAAAATAAATCAATACCCGTATGCTTAATTAAGTTGTCCTTCTCACTAATAATGATATAACGTATATTGATTATTCACGCACAGCTGATAAAAGCACAAACCTTATAATCCTTGCACAATTACACACAAACACTTCACGCAGAAGCTATTTACGTATGGGGTGATTTATGTAATGGTGTGGTGGTATGGTGTAAGTCTCTCACTTGGAAGAGCTTAGGAGGGACGGCGTCTCCACCAATGTAACACTTCTAGTTCCACATTGGTGCAAGTGGCGTTCAAGAGGGGCATGAGTTTAGTAGTAAAGCTCTCTTAGATGATAAGGTAGGATTATGACTAGCAAGGCCTGAATTACTACATATATTTAATAAAGAGCATTAACATGGTCACAGCAAAATGATTCTACTGTTGGCTCAACTAATAGAACTGACTTCAACTCTAAGTCATGGACAGATCTGCTGCACTCACGACCAACACTGAAGGCACCACTTACCACTGATTCCTAGTTTCCTGGTCCACTTCTCCTGGGAGATAGACTTCCTGTAAGGCACCCGTATTCAGTTTTCGAGCCATTAACAGTGTCTCATCTCTGAGAGATGTAGTTAGAGATTCCCCCTACATTACTAATTACCTTTGTTTATGTGAATTATCTACAACACTAGGTCAATACTGAGTTTAACAATTCAGTTGGTACTTTTCAATCCTCATGTTAATAATTTATTATGGTGCTATTATATAATTTATGTACCTACTTGTTCCATTTGGGACTTCCTTTTTATTGCTTCTAAGGTAAGGTGTGTTGATATTTCCTTCAACAAATATTCAATATGGAGAATCTGTTTCGGAATAATGTTTTAACACGTGTCAGTCATAAGTAGCAAATGTTATTGTGTATTCGTGACTGACTAGACACAGTGTTTTTTTTTCAGCTGCGGCACTTTGGTTGGATGTGTTTAATGCAACTTATTCAATCAGGATACATTTTTTGAAAGTGTCAGTATAAAAAACACCATATTATGTTTTTATTGATTTCGTGTTGTTGACATATATAGACCATGCACAGGCTAGCAACATAACCAGAAGTTGTCCTAAAAGTCAACTTTTTATGATACATGTGATCAGTTCTCAATAAGCACGCTTTATCTACAGGAAGTGAAGTTTCTCAAAATATATGTATATTTCTACTAAATTGCCATCACCGATTTTATAGATTGTAATTTATATTGTTTTAGTAAATTGACTTTTTAAATAGTTTACAGTAGTAAAATTATTATACCCATTCTGGGACACAGGCATGGCGCGTCGGAGCACCAAAGTTGTTAATGCTCTGTCATTCTGGTTCTTCGGCGGCCATCTTGTCCTCCATGTTGTATGTCGGTGACCTAAAAATTGGACCTTTACTCTGGTAACCTTTAACCTTAAAATGTCGAAAAAATTTCAAAATAATTTATAAAATACTAAAAAATCCAATAACTTTATAAAAAACAAAAACTTTAATTTTACAAATTATAAAAAAATTATTTAAAGTATTCCAAAATGTATTATTAGTAATTTATGATTAACAAAATTATTAATATACCTGTAAGATCACAAAATTTGCTGAGATCCCCCAGCACCACGCCCACCAGACGACTGACCCCCACCACTCCCCCCTTGCTATATATTTACTTGCCCAATTGCCCCACCACCACCTATGTTTCTCATTAGGTAATTACTCACATTAGTTCTGCTAATTAGATGCATTCTCTCGATCTTCACTCATGTTTCTCATTGGATATATTCTCGCGTGCTTTAGGAAAACTTCGTTGAACCAGTTAGTCGGCAGGCTTTCATCACCATATATATATATGAATAATTAGCCAATGATTCTCATTGGCTAATTATTCACCTTCGTTCGATCCACTTTCACTATATTTAATGGCTCCTCCAATTACCCCATCTCCTCCAATGATTCTCGTTGGCTAACAACGTCACGGAAAAATATTTCTAAGTACATACATCAGCGGATGAAAGGACTCATTGCTTGTATTAGGTGTATGCGTCCCTAGAGTAATCAGGCTGGCCAAAAACGAATCATGTAGGAAATAGAATCTCTAACTATCTGTAAAATGCCATATGGTATCTCTATATACCTGAAAAATATACGATTTGCTGACACAAAATAAACCATTGTGCTGAATATTTAAAATTAATACATGCACATTTGCCTTCATTATGTGTTGCGATTTTTTTTTTATGTTACCCGTCTTTGAAACGAGGATGGCTGGTGGTTCTGAATGCCTGATGCTGCGGATTTGATATGAGAGAAAATGGCTCATCCCTCCTCCGCTAATATTAAAGGCATATACATGTATTTTATTCGTGACTATCTATTAGATTCTCGTAAAATAACAGCGCGAGTATAATTTTTCTAGGTGTGTGCAAGCTGAAATAATAATTAAATTAAATTTTATACAATTTTGATACAGAGCGAGTTGCTTGAACAAGGGGGAACAAGGACTTGGTCAACAAACCATCCTGACATATACTTTGAGTAATTTTCGAAATATAAATTCGGGCCGGACGAGTCGAGAATCGAACCCAGGTCTTCCTGATCATGGGTCTCTACTGGTGTTGACTTGTTAGTGGGGATATCTGTGTTTGTTATCCTATGAATTAAAGTTGACGTGTGTGAGATATAAAACAAGCTGCTGGAGCGACAAGCCTCCCCTCCCAAAGCTCCATCACATCTTTCTGGCTGACAGTGCGCTAGGGAAAAGTCCAATTCAACATCTGGTGCAGCGCTACTGGACGTGTGCGCGAGCTCAGATTACGACTCCACTTGTCTCTCTCTTACTTCTGTAATGGCACTCTTCTTTAAGTACGCTGTTGTCTTAATAGTGTTATAATGTGTCTATCAGGCAAGTCTGCTATTGGGAAATTACGGGTTCTGCTCGTGTGTGTGTGTTTGTCTTATGAAAAAGTGCAGAGTGTACCAATTAGTCTTATTTCTTAGTTTCACAGCAGTACAAAATATCATTGGTTTAACCGGAATGAATATAATTTATTACATTAAATTTTTTATATCATAATAAACAAAAAAAAAATATTGGCATTTATTTACAAAAATTGCACATAAAATTAATTTTTATGCATTCGACAGTAATTAACATCATTCAAAAATCTCATGGCCACCGAAATGCACTGGTTGCAATATGCTCTAATATATTTCGCACTTGTGAAGTCTTTCCTTATATGCATGTTTCGACGCGTTTGAAGGGTGGTGAATGAGATCTGTATGCGTGTGTCTTTACTGTAATTCGTAATGAGGTATACATCTGCAAGGGAGATTTGCCTCTCGGGAATAAAAGTGCGTTTTAGTTTGCGTTATTCATTAAGAGAGAATACTATTGACAGCTGCTGGTGTAGAATCTGCACATATATATACAAATGATCGCATGTCACTTTTCATTCTGCTGAAGTCACGTAGCAGTGTGTTTGGTACTCTAGAAGGGGTGGGCGGGGATATTTTGTCGTGGATCGGATATATCTCTTAACGAAGCGAGCCCACACGAATGTATGAAAATAGAGACGTTTTGTTTGCTGAAAGTATCAGTTGTTTTGCGTTTTTGTTCTTGTAGTGGGTGTACTTTTACACTGTGTCTCATCACTCTATATACCACTTGTTTACTTGCAAAACCTACTACACGTGCATTATTTATTCGTATACAGGGTTTTATATGCTGACACTGGGTGATAAAAAATTGTAACGCACATGACGTAACCACATAGGCATTTTTATACCACTGCCTAAATTCCCTAATGTACTGATTTTAAACTTGGGAGGGAATGTTTTTAATGATGAGCGTCTGTGCCTGGGTGAGGGGGAAAGAATGTGGTACTTCGCTCTGATTAACTCATACAGCGAGGTTTGAAAAGTGGTTTTAACTATGTTTTTGGATTTTTAGAGTCACGATTACTTTATATAAAGCTGTATAACGCAACCATACACGACATATCATTTTTTCCATTATGAGTTTTTATAAAATGTTTTGCCGAGGTTGGCAAGCATGATGTATAGAGGGTAGACGTTCCCGGTTATAGATTTTGTTAATATATACACCCGAAACACGCTGTTTGTATGCTTCTTTTGGTGACGTATATTTATAATATGAGGTTTTACAGTATTTTCGATATCTTGCCTTTCGATTCGAATACCTTCCGTTCGTTGATTGGGTTCGGTTTTACAAAGCTGCGTTTGAGCGATATGTACAATTTTATTGGAAGCTATATTTATGTGCCACCAGCGATGTTTTGCCCCATTCGAGCTAAAAGTGTGCTAACTTCCTTCGAATACCCGCTCTCGTTGTGGAGGCATAGGTATTTATACTGTGTTGGATTGCAGTATGGACCTCCTCGAAACCATTGCCATTAACCAACCCAGACCCTGCCACGACTCCTGGGCGTGATGGTTGTTGGCACGATGGTGGATTCTCATCCTGAACCCTTGGTTTGTGGGAAGTACACTCGTACACTGCGGTGAAGGAGACTGTACACGATGTTTTATTGCAGGGACTGTCCTACCACTACGCAGGTTGTTCCATGCCTCTGCAAGTTATCGCGCCTATCTAATGCCATGCAACAATTACCACAATTATATGCCACTCAATCTGCATTATTCGAACTACCAAATTTTTTGCGTCTACGAGCACATTTTGTGAATGCAAACGAAGTATTGCCGTAGCGGCACTGGTACTGAGGTAATGTCATTGGAAATTAGGTAAATGGTAAATACATGAACGAAAAAAAAATTAAGTTTTAGTACCATATTTTATGTGGTTATTTATTCCTCCAGAAAATAGCCATCCTAAACCGATACTCCAAATTCCAGCAGATTTTAATTACGAGGGAAAATATATGCATATTACGTGCACGATTGATAATGTCATGCCACCTTATGGAATTAAATATGTAAAATAAGCTGTCTGAATGCTAAAGGCAAGGAATGAGAGAGCGATCTATCACCTCCGGCATCAGACGAGAAACTGTGCCGTGGGTCAACATTGGTCCCATTATATACTTTACATTCACTAGCACATTCTGGCGGACAATGATGAAAACAAGAGCGGTAGTGGTAAGGAGTTAAGTGAGGTTGAATAACTGGTCGGAGTAATGTGGTCTGGTGAGCGGTAACAGAATAAATATACAATTTTAATGGGGTGTGTGTTATAAAAAGTGTAGGGGAAAAAATATGCACGCGATTGCGACTAAAGTAGGTCGCTGATGGGACGGATTGAAGGTTTTCGAAAACGTACGAGAAATTAGCCAATGAGAGAGATTGTCACACGACGTGGTTAGCCAATGGGAATCATTAGATGGGATGGAGCAATTAGTGGAGCACTTAAATAAAGTGGATGTGGATCGAACGAAGGAAAGTAATAAGCCAATGAGAATTATGTGTTGGTGTGGATCGAACACGACTATTTGGTCGAACGAAGGTGTGTAATTAGCCAATGAGAATCTTGGGTGGGGGTTGAGAAAACGCATCTAATTGGCGGAAAGAATGAATCTGATTGGCCGAACGAACATAATTAACCATGAGAAACTAAGGTAATGGTGTGGTAATATGGTAATTCTATATTTTGTTAGATGGTAGTGATGAGGTCAGTCCTCGCCGGAAAAAGTGGGGTGGGGGAAGTTCTGTAAATGTGTGATTTATAAGTACATTTTTTAATAATACATTTTAATAAAAAAATATTAAAAATGAATTTTGAATACAAAATTTTGAATAGTATATTTGTAGTAATGTTTTAAAATATTTAATTATGTTTTAATTAATTTATATATACGTTTTTTTTTAATTTTTTCATAGTTTGTTAGGAAATTTTTATGATTTTTGATCTTTTCTGGTTTTTAAGGTTAAGGGTCACTGGGTTAAGGTCACCTACATCCAACACGGTGGACAAGATCTCCACCGGGAGACCAGAATGATAGAGCAAGGCTAGCTCCAGTGCTCTGACGACCCACTCCTTGTCCCAGAATCGGCCTTACCATTCTACTTACCATACATTAAACTGGACTAGCTAGAAAACATGCATTTCAGATTCCAGGAAAAAAAATTAATTATTTAAAACAATAATTTACTCCCAAACAATTAGCGTTTCGATATTTTATAATACTCGTCTTCTCTCTGAAAAGCATGTGCACAAAAAGTGTAACAAAGAGAGAAAGAATAATTTTCCTGTTTTAAAATACGTTTTATTTACAACCTTACTGTTCAAGTTATCACAAAATACTATGAATTAAGGTCAGTTGCATCATATTTGAGAAAAAAAATCCTCCGCAAAAATGTTTCTTTTGAGCGGATATTTGATGCTTTTACAATTCGATAAGAGATGGGCGTATTTCTTCATCATCGAACTTAACCAAACTTACGTAAAAGAACGTCATTGAACCTGCTTTGCCTTAAGGTTCAATGAAGAATGATTATAAAACCACTGCCTTTGTCTATATATAAAAGTTGCCTCTTTATATCAACAAGGTTCATCAATACTTTGGTGGTGCCACGGCCGGTGTAGAGATAAGGGAGCTCGCCTTCAACCAACGCCAACGTATTCATATCCTGGAGAGGATGCTTACGGATTTTTGCATGTGGTAATATTGCCGGGCGATATCGCTGGCCGGCGAGTTTTCTCGGGGATCTCCCGTTACCACCACCCTTGCGTTCCGGCGCTGATCCATATCCACCTCGTTTCACCCACATCTGCTCTCAACACTTCGTTGTTAAGTGGCGCTCAGGCCTCGTGTATAACGTGGGCCTTTATTCACGTATGTTTTCTTTTTCCAGACGGCTGAGGAGTGGCACACTGTGTTCTACATCCAGATTGGGATATGCCTGCTGGGGTCTCTTGCGTACGGTGTGCTTGGAAGTGGACAGTTGCAGCCTTGGGCAGTTGAAAAAACCGAGATGAACCAGGAGATGAGAACAACATGAGATTGATGAAACCTTCTAATGTACTTCCCTAATACATTTTATACTATTAATATTGAATATTTTATTGTAACTACAGGTTTGTTTTTAATGTACACACAAAATATAATTAATTACTCCCAATAAAGTGCATTCAAAATTAAAATTAACGAATTTATTAATTAAAGGCTTTGATGCAACAAGAATGCCAAAACTTCATTCTTTTTCTTCGTTTCTCTTTTCAAACTATGTGTTATGGATTTTTTTTGCGGATTGTTACTGTGTTGATGAAGTTTGTGGTGCCTAAACGTTTATGGTCCGATTTTGAATATCAGAATCATTATATCTTAATTTGAAAAAAATCAGCTGTGCAGGTATTTTGTAAATAATATAAAAATTACACTTAATGCATGCATTTTGCGGTAAGCAACGGCTCACAATCTGATGTATAAGAAATCTGATTCCTCGGTGGTGTTGAGTGTCTGACGCCAGCTGCGATCAGAGCATTACTTTCACATTACCAGCAGTTTCAGCATGTATTCATTGCATGGTCTCGATAATAATTATTAGTCTGTTATATGTTTATTTTACGGAAGAATAGTAGTAGTCAGAGGTTTATCCTAATTTAAAGAATAATACATTTTCATAAAAATATTTGGCCTTTATATTAATATTAAATAACAAATTTGAAGATAAGGTAAAAAAAAATTATCTATTTTATCTCACATTTCATTCCTATAAGATGCCAGTATGTCTGTGGAATATCCCCCCAAAAAGCCGAGAACCCAGGTAATGTGTAAATAAAAATTCATTTGTAGGGTTTGTGAAAGTTGGAACACTCGTTACATTTCTCAAGTAAATTACGGATTTATTATTATTATTTCTCGTTCTGAAAATTTTGCAATTAAAATGACAAAATCATAAAAAAACATTTTTACAAAAACAATAATATAATACCATAATGATCTCAAAGAGAATGTAAATTGCAAAATTATGGAAAACTCATAAACACTAACAAATCTTTGCACTTCACTCAATTTAAATATTACAATTTTACATTACAATATTGATACCGGTATCCCCTTAAAAGATAAACACTTATATTTTATTGTGAATAATGGTAAAAATGCACCCTCCCCTCTTCAGCTAGGAACAAAGTCTTAAGGACTTGAGTCATTATTGAGGCCCTCTCTACTTACTTCTCTGCTCTTTCCAGGCAGGAATACACTCCTTATATTTGCTCCATAATTATCTTCGAAGAATCCAGAACACTGACAAACAGCCAAGAACGTAGATGGCTTATCTCCGTGACGTCACATGCAGCACGCATGCTCCTTGGTTACTGGGGGCGGGGAGGGTTGTGTGGCACACTACCGGCCTTGTGGCGGCGTTGCACTCGCAGCAGCGGTCTTGACGTGACCGTCGCTGGATGTAATGCCGTCATCAAGTCCCCAAGCCTCTGCAAGGTTGTCTATGAAGGTCAACTCATGGCCAGCCTAAAATAATCACAGCAATATCTGATTGCAATTTAAAAATTATATATAATTGTTCGAACAAAGATTGTTACAGTCCAAATTATACACACCTGTCATAAACACTGATTTGGATATTCTTTTTTTTGTGAGTGTATGTTTTGTGACAGTGTGTTATATGTCTGCGATAGAACTGAAGTTTAATAGTATGGCATTTTTATCAGTCTTTAAAATACAATACAAAATTACATAATTTTTACATCTCCTTTTTGACACATATTTTCTTCTTTTAGATATTCGTGCACACTTATTACTCGTTTCCTGTGACAAAGCCAAAGTAAGTCAGTACAGACACGTATACTATTGTAAGACGAGCTTCAGAAATAATAATAGAGCTACCGAATAGTGGCGTATGTAAGGAAAATGGAAGCAGAACATTGCGTGAGGCAAGAAAGACATTTGTTAATGAGCTCATTGCGGATAACCAAAACCGTTAAAAAAGAGTGGGACATGTAAATGGAAGTGATTGAACATGACTAATTACTTACTTTTAAAATGGTGAGACATACAGATGTTTTATAACTTATTTAGTGTATCTGCAATAACATTTATTCTATTTCGACCAGATTTTCTATAATGAAATCATATATACCAACAAATTACCACTTTTTTTGGTCATTTTGGAAGATAGCACTATACAAATAAAAAGGTTTTTATGCCATAGCTCGCTAAATAATGAACCATTTATCACCATATTTTGTGAACAAGTAGAACTGATGAAGATTATGTTGAGTGATATGTTTTAAGTATGACAGACACTTATTTTCAAAATGGTGGCCATATTGTTATATTAGCTTCGTATGCTATTCCATCGAAACTATGTAACATATTCCAACATAACTTTGTATGCTGGCAGTAAACATTACAAACAACAACTGTACCTACATAAAGCATATTTTGTCCGCCATTTTGTAAGATAACTCACGCGAATAAATTAAAGTATGCATGGAATATTTCGGGAAGGAATTGACTAATTCCTATCAAATTTGGCAAACAGTTATTACTGAGGCAGATGATGTCCAGTGGCATGTTTTAAGCATGCCAGATGCTTATTTTTAAAATGGTGGCCATGTAGTCATTTTATCTTAGAGTGATATATCGTCTAAACCATACATTCAATTTCAATTAAACTCTGTATGCTGGCAGTAGATAATACAAATATCAACTGTATATGTAGTACATTTTGTCTACGGTTTTGTGAGATAACGCCATGCAAGTAAATTAAGTTTTTTGTCATATCTCGGTAAACATATGTCACATTTATAAAAATTTAGCAAACAAATAGTACTGCAGCATGTAGTGTAAACTGGTATATTTTATTAGGTCTGGCACTTATTTTCAAAATGGTTGTTATATAAATATTTTATCTAAGTATATTTTATTAACAAAGTCTTTTCCGACTTATTGTTGTATGCTGGAAGTACTTATTACAACAATAAAAATTTTTCTATGCAGATATTCATTATTCTGTTATTTTAACTGATAGTCTTACCAATAAAAAATAATGATTTTATCTTGAATCTAGGGAAATAATAAACCCATTATTACAAAATTTGGCGAATATTTTGTACTGCGGTAGGCTTTATTAATAACGTTTTTAAAAGTATTTTCAGAATGACAGTTATAAAATAATGAATTTTTTTGTGTGCTATATCAACAATGCTATACAATCTATATAACCTTACTTTGTATATCGACAGTATACGAAAATCGAATATGCTATCACAACACTTTTTAGTCATCCATATCAGTTTGTTTTGGAAGAAGTGTGAGATAATATACATGTGTACACGGCCCTAGTGTGCGGTATATCTCGTACAACAAGGAGCATTAGGCAATCCTAATAAGAAGACGCGGCTGCTCTGCCATAGTCTGTGACGACGTCGCCTTCAGCTAAGCCGATATTCCAGGAGCACAGTGCGAGCCACAACACACCACTGAGGCAGTCACTTCCCAAACGTCTAATTTTCCGCTTATTTCTTAATGCATTTTGTTTATCTATTAATTCCTGACGTTCTTTTGTCGATAAATCTACATCAGTTCGCTACCAAACCGTCCTTTTTCCTGTTGGAATAAACAACGACGGTTGCCCACATTTCCAAAGTGTCTCTTCTCCTAAACATACATTCCCAAAATGTCTCTTCTCCTATGCAGTAATAGAAATTATCCCTTGTTAGACATGCTTTTGCCTTTCAAGCTAACTGTTACGATCTTGATAGACTAAACATTAAATATAAATTATCTAATTACTAATACAGATGCATGGAAGCATTTCAAAGGCAGTTGCCTGTACATTATTGCATCATTCGTTATTTTTATTTATCCACAAGTTTTGCTAAAAGGATAAAAGACGTTTCGGAATTGGACACCACGATTGCAAAAGCCTGGTGGCTGAATTCGCAGCCACAGTCAGCGAACATTATAAACAGTGTGCCACATCTCGCAATGGTAGCTACTTAATCGCAGGGCAGGCACATAACTAGCCAATGCCCACCTACACAGCCACGCTTCCTGTCTGTTGTAAATCTGCTATGAATACTGGGAAGAAAGCAAACTGTGTTAGTAGAGTGAACCAACATTTCTGGCAAATGTCAACGTCTAATATTATTTCGTTAATTTTCGTGATTAATTAGCAACATTACCTTGCGTGTTTTATGCTAATGAATTGTGTGCGTAAAACAAACATGTTTGGTATACGCAATTTTGTACTGGTTAAACGTATGAAAAACCGCTACAGTGTTTTTAAAATATTCAACAATGTTAAGATATTTCACTTGATAACTCAAAGCGCAAGTTATAATGTTATAAATCTGCTATGGCACTGGCAGTGAAAAAATTTACAGTTTCTGTTTTGCGCAGTGCCCTTTAAGTTACGTTGTGTAAGTGAGCAGGGAAACTTAGGTAACAGGAGATATTGCAAAAGATAAAAACAGAAAGTGGTGGTTGGCCAGCAGAACGTAAATACGTCCGGGCGTGTCCTTGGACAGGATAGGCTTATTGCTGATAAGGCCATTTATTTTTGCTGGCAAAAGTTAGGTGTGTTTAGTAACTGTTAGTCTGACTAAGGATACGGACGAAGAAAGGACTTGAAAACTTGTAACATCGCTAAAAAGTTTTAGGTTAGTCATTTTATTTTCATTGACAATTCCTGTCATTTATGAAGATTCAGCAGGATGATGACAATGCTCACACCAGAATATTGCATGGCATGCATATATGCATGTCAGTGTTTCACATAATGATGTTTATAGATATCAATAATTTTCAATGCGTTTTAAAATTGTCAACTTTTACTGGGAATTCGTTTGAGTTAGAAACCAGGCGTTAATAATGGATAAAAGTTCTTCTGTTATATGATATTATGAGTTTTTTTTTCCTTTTAAAGTTTCTTCTATATCAGTATCTGAATGCCAGTTTAGTTTTTTTATGTTAGCGATGCACAAATAAGGTGTTTGCTGCGCTTCGGTGCGTTATTGTCAAGTTTCATTATTTGGAATTTAGAAAGCAACAAAATTCATTATTGATGAACATTTATTATATACATATAATGACAAACTAATTATAATTTATGCATAACTGCACGACTTCATTAACTGTGGTAACGAAGTAATATCTGTTCCCATTACAAAGTTAATACATTTCAAATTTGTGTACCTATAATTGTTTAATATTCCAAACTGTCTTCTTTAGTCGACATTGCGTGATATGATGACGGAAATTTAATCTTATAATATGAGTAATTAATTAACAGTTGTAAGAAAAAATTCCCAGAAACATTTTCATCTTATATTGTCTGAATACTTCAGTTGGACCACCGTAATATCTGACAACCATAAGTAAATCTTTCTTCATTTTGAAGATACTCTACCTGTTAAACATGAGTTCAATTATTTATTTTTTACAGTACTTTAATACTTTTAACCCTATGGTATGGGAGACCCCGGTATTATCGAGTGATATAAATGAACATTTATTTCACTTATTAATCACAACATTGATAATTTGTTCAGGCACGACCACTGCCATTTCTTGTGTCCCGAATTAAAAAAGAGACAGAAGTAGGCCTGGCCAGTCCCCAATAATCGTCTCAGCGATTTGTCGCACCATTTGCCTGTTTATACATTATTAAATTTTTTTCTCAATCAGAAAATATTGCAATTACAAACAAAAATGAATAGCATTAATTAACAGCAAAATAAACCCGCACAACATTACAAATTCAAGAAAAAACGTAGGTCGATGGTTCATATGTAAACTTTAGCTAGATCTCGGTGAAGTAAACATTTATTAAACAATTACGTCATTTAAAATGTACATTGCGCCATCTGTCTACATTGTATTCAATATTGATAAATTACAATACTACCATAATAATTTGGCTTTAAGTATGTGTGGGTTCTTAGATTATAGATTATGTCTTTCTTAACCCATTTATTTATCACTTTAAAGAGTTTAACGAAGTTTCTGTTTAATATGTATTACCGTTTAAAGAAGGATTTGTTTCTAAGAAACTGTAAAACATTTATTTTTACAATACTTTCACGAAGTAAAGAGCTGATAGCGCCATCTAATATTCTTCCTTTTATACACACTTGAACCACCCCCCCAAACAATTTAGTAAAACTTAGAGATTGGAATTTAAAAAATATATATATTGTCTGCGTACATTACATAATGAATGTTGCCGCCAAATGTCATGTTTCTAGGACCAATATTGAGACTTGGAATTGATATGTCAGTCAGAACCAATCAGTTCCAAGTGCAGCACAGTACTGTACAAGTACACTATCGAATCCAATCTCTATGATTACTATATTATATCAGCAGCTAACTAAACAAAGTTTAAAAAAAAAGTGATATTTTGAAAATTTCTTTCACATGGGAACTACAGAAAATTATACAATTTTCTCAAAATAATATTTTTTTTTTTTTGTGAAATTTTGGTGGTTAAAAAAAGTTGGCCCAAATAAAATAAATAGATATTGCCAACGGTATGCTTTCGATAACGTAACCAACTGATCACTAACGAAATTTATTTGAAATTAAAAAAGAAGTGTTTATGTTATACAAAGGAGTTTTTTTTCAAGCAAATACACACAAAAAAATATATTTATCTCAAAAACGATGTTATGCCAATTGAATGCAGGCCAAATTAAACAATAAATAACAATAACCAACGGTTGTATTTGCAATGTTTTGCCAACACGGCAAAAAACCAAAAGTATTTAAAAGAATTATCGGAAAATCTACGTAATTTATAAAACTCAAATCTAGGCCATTGTTTTTTTTTGGGGGCCGTTACTCTCTATTTTTGCTGTAAAGTATCAGGCACATTGGTCCAACATGGTAATTGATGCCAAATACCATCAGCATGTTTACCAAATTTTTGCCGATTATGCAATAACAATTTCCAAATTTACAAACATACTACTTGAGATATATTTCATTTTCTGACTGTATAAAGTAATTTTATGGGTATTTTTTTAACTGATGGAAATGTGGCGTTAGAAAGTTTTGTTGGCAAATTTTGTAAGATTAATATTTGTTGGAAGCTTTTGCTCCAACCCAATAATCAGCCAATATTTTCAACCAAATGCCAATCGTTAGGCACACATGTATTGCTACTGGGGGCTGTACTATACATAGCATAATTCGGCAAAGATGACCACACCATAAATATTGTCCGAACCGCTGAAGTTATCACTGTTTTTATTCGAATTCTTAAATGGCGAAATGGAGCTCATAACAAACTATCTACGTCTGTTTTGAGATGTAATTATGTAATGAGATGTCGATAACAACTTTCATTTTTAAACAGAAATATACTCATTGCTACCAACAGTATAACATAATATTAAGTGGCGAGTTCAGTGACATGATTATAGTTGAAAATTTGACGAGCACTTTTTGTGATACTGGAAGAAAGGGGCTGATAGGGTTGGGATGAGGATCTTTTAAAGGGGGTTAGAATGTAGTGCCGTGGGTGGGGGAAGTGCACAGGTGTATGCGTTTGATAAGGAAAAGTCTGACCAGTTTTTTCTGTTAGTTCTTGGGATGATTCAGAGGAGCGCTAGTGTTCTCGCCTGGGAGCTAGCAGGCAGCAGATGGCACAGAAGTCAGAATACTTCGTCACCCGTGCGGTGTTGCCAGTTCTGCAGCCGGCAAAAGTAGGTCAACACCCTGGCCTCGGCTCATTCTAGAGTTCGTTCACGTTCTGCTTAAGTGAGTCTGTCACACGCGAGTTAGCAGTTTTCGCTGCAGCTGTGAATACCCAACTCATTGTTTACTAGTGGCGACCATGACATGTGTTTCGTTTCTGTCGTACAATTTGTATATGCTGAAATTTGCAGCGATATCAACTATAATTTGGATTTATTACATCTGTGAAAATTTATTACTGTAAATATATAAATGTCATTGCGTTTAATTCGAATTAATTGTATTTATATAGTTTAGGTGTTCATGATAAAACACGAGTACGACAGTACGAATTTACAATAAACGAAAATGATATTAATCATGAATGATGTCATACATCATAGTAGCGTTTTCATTCCGTTCTTATTTGAAAGGAAATTGACAGGTCATGATTGTTCACTAGTCGAGAAATATATGTTAGATGCACGAAGTCTACAATGTGACTCAGTGTTTACAGTTTAGGGTTGTGATCTACTATAAAGATGAGTGTTCTTACAAATAATCAGCACGTTAAATTGGTAAATTCAAGTGTTATTGAGGAAGAGACGTACACTTATCCTTTTACCCACATACGTGCGTATGTCATTTCCCGAGACATGTATAACATTTACGTACTTGGGCGAATGCGAACGCTGTATGAGATTGCATTTCATTAAGCAGAAAACCTTACGCATATTGCGGGAAAAGTATATTGATGATCACGTATATGGCTCAACTGTAACAGATGATTGTTTTAAAGCGACAATACAATTGTCGTCTTTGTAAGATCCATGTTTACAATGATGATGTGCATTAGTGGTTATTGTCTGAAAAGCTGGTAGTTTTGTATGTTTACAGTTACACGAGTGTAACGCAGCACACCATTTTATATTCTATGCTGAAACCTCTAACTCATAACAGTGCGAAAAACGTTGACACTGAAGTTATTGTGAGTAATGTAATCACTAGCGAACGCATGGAAACTAGACATATCAAAGAGAACAGCAATATTCTACTTCAGACTACATTACAAAATATAACTATTTCTACACCTAACATCAGTTGAATGCACTGATTGTGCCAATCGCTAATAGTTAAGTTTACAATAAAAAAATTATGCATTAAGAATAATGCAGTAAGCGCTTATCTGTCACATGGTAACATGTGTTCTGTATTTGTAGTTCCCAATATTGTTTTAATTCTTAATTTTAGCCAATAGAAACAGGAAGCAAGCCTGTTATGTTTACCTTTGTTCCTAACCTAACTTTGTATATCACAACCGTATTTAAGAAAATCATACTTTAACGCCAACATTTACTATCAGAGAAACTTATTTTTGTGAACAAATATAATCGTTAGCATGTGCACACACACACGACGTTTTAATTTTGTTTGTTCTTATATTACTGTAAATAACCGTTTCCCTCCAACAACACCGTCTGCTGTGCTCTGAGTGTTCGTCGCCTCCCAAGTTTCACTTAAGATATAAAATATAACTATTTCTTTCAAAACCTAAGGAAATCCCAACAACGCAAACGACTTGATAAGTTAAATCGGTAACCAATAAATGAGGTAAAAAAGTTAGGTTTCTTCTTCACACATCTTAACACATTACTTAACGCTTAAATTTTCTATTGTAGATCCAGTTTTACTTCAGACTTCGCAGCTTACACTAAATTCAAGTGTGCAGTTGTATTTAAAAGCAGTCGAATAAAATAATTTCTCTATTCATTTTATAGAGTTGTTACCAAGAAGAACAGAAACTATTTGTAAATATTTTGTGTGTGTTAAAATTCTTACAAGTAGTCCGGAATGTTTGTAGTCTCCGAGCCTACAAATGGATAATAATAATCATTTACGAACAAATGTAACAATTATGAATTATTTGTCACAGTAGGGCATCCCTGTGTGTTAATTTAGTGTCATCTTATTATTCCTAAAAGTATTTATGTTCAGTGCCTGTGTTTTTTGATTGAATAAATACTTTTTTCGTTAACGACCACTCGTTTTGTTGCACGGTTGTACTATATGAAAGAAATAAATTTTATAACATGTAAGATCATCTTCATAACGAGGAGTGTTAATTCATACAAGGAATTAGTTTCGATTAGTTCATCGTGGGTATTTTTTTATCTTTACTAGCATTCCCCTGCCACTTAACAGAGTTAATAAAAATATTTTAGTAAGATACTAGCAGTATGAAGTGTGTCATAATTTCGAAACAGTACATCTTCTGATAGTTAAAAAATTTTTTATGAAGTTCGCGGTGCCTAAATTCTGCGAAAGGTGTGAGTCATTTAAGCCGACACTACACATTACCCAATTCCTGCTACCTTATGTTATACCAATAGGCTCAACAGAAGGCATACATGTTTCTATATCAGAAGAGAAGAGAGAACACATCAGTTCATACCCACATGTTACCTAAAGTGTAAACAGAAAATTGTAAATGGCAGATGGAACAACTCACATGATGGCAGGGGTACAAATGCAACCAAATGTATAACTTTTATGTAGGCGCCTTGTGGTGCATCCAAAAGTACGAAGATTGTTTCTTTCCCCCGAAGACTGCATTTATTTAGGTTTCTAAGTAGTAGTACAATTAATGTATGGAACATGATATACCTAACGGCGCTGTTTATGTATGGAAACAAATGTACTGTATTCACATGCATATACGACGGACATTTGCGCCACTCATTAAAACATAAGCAAATTATTAAACAGGGGCGTAGCCAGAAATGTACTGTTTGGTGGAACATGGGTGGTGGTATTTCATATTTATATATTTGGACCAAATACGAACGCTGTAATATTTGAAATTAATAATGAAAATATTATTTATAATCAATGCACTATATACATTTATGGAACCACAATATGCTTAGAACATCCTTCATGTTAAAGGGGGATCACACATTTCTTGTACTAAAAAAAAATAAAAGTTGTCATTTTGTTTTAAAATTTCATTTCTGAATACTTTAATTTCATTTCGGAGGGGGCGTGGGATATGTCCTGATATCACCCTCTCCCCGCTCCCTGCAATGCAATAATATATTTATATATGTATCTTTAACTAGCCTAATAATCAATCTTGTACTATCTATAATTGAACAAGCCATAACGGTTAGAATGCTAAAGGAAGGAAAAACTATCACAACATTTAAATGAAGGTTTTTGTGTGTGCCTGTTAACATTACTCATACCACACAGCTCAAATTGTCTATTTTAGAAACCAATCGATTTGATTAGCAAACACACATACCTAGTCGATTACACTGTGCTGTTACTTACGTTTTATTGCTTTTAGACAACGTGATTCTGGAAATAAACGTTTCCTACCAGTAACATAAGTTATAAACAGCCATAATGAATAACATAAAATATTGCTTTGTACGACAGTGATTTGATTACTTAAGATTTCTTTACGCGGTGCAGGCCTGAAACACGAACCCACTGAGCTACACACACATAGCCTGCAAAATGTCTCTGTGATAATGCATATACATTACCTAACTCCACACATATCGTGTATTTTATAAAGTTGTGTTTATTGTTTTAATATGACCATGTTAGTTATTTGGAATGTTTTCCATTACTTACACGTACATGTAGTTTTATTTTGTACATAAATGTGTTTTACAGAACCCGTAATATTTTCGTAAACGATCATATAGATCTTAAGGTAATTACTTCGGTGTCCGCCATCTGGTCCTTCCCAGCTTCGTGGGTATAGCAGATATTCCGAATACATTCTACTGTTGTGGGATTTGGTCTGGAAGCGGGAGAGATGGAGAGTGAGTGAGAGAGAGGGTAGATGTCACAGTGGCACACATCATCAGACTTCCCCACGCAGCCACCACGAAAATAGACTAGAGCTACGTCATGTTCGTACCAAGAACTACAAATTTCTACCCGCCAAAAAAAAAATCTAACTTAGCTGGGCGTAAGTAAATATGTAGACCTACTCATAATTTTTCATGTCAACCTGACGGCATAATATGCACTTCAAAAATTCATATACCTACATTATATCGCGTTTATGCCACCATCCATTACTTAAATAATCGTTATTGAACTTTTATCATATTTTTAACTGCCGATAACAATCAGTTGTTTTGTTCTTTACCATAATGACTTCACTAAAGTACCTAGGAAAGCAGGGAAAATCTGTTTACTTAAATGCTCTAGGTGACATTGATGATGTACTCTTGACATTGGCTATTCGTTCGTTGAGGTTTGCTGAAACTCATTGTTGCACAAAAACATTATAACAGAAATAAACACTATAAACCGATAATAAATCATGGCTGATTGAAAATAAACTGAAAATGAAACTAGAAATATTAAACCATAACAACTTCAAACTTGCACATTCACAGCCATAGCAACCCGTGAAGCAAGAAGAAACCAAAATAAAACAACAGACCTTTGGTTTTTCCAGTGCCCCGATCACATGACTCAATACAATTATAATTTATAATAAATACATAATTTCACGTCAGTACAAATTTAAATAAGCATAAAATAAATAAAATATTATCATAAGTATGACGCATACCATATATTGTAAGTAGAAGCACCACTGCCACACACCCCCCCCCGATCTTAACCCTTGCTAACACCTTTAGTAGACATGCGCCCCGGGACACGTGTCGCGAAGGTCAGGTAGGCCTGAGAGGGCAGACAAGCAGTTAACGTGTGCCGAGAGCATGCCAAGGTAAGCTAGTAATTCGCCCTCAAAGGAATTAAGACATGTGCCAAGGAGGGAAGCGGCTAGAATATCGCCGACCCACCCTGAAGGTGAGATACACGAGAAAAGAGGGGACAGTGTTTGGCAGTTGGCCGCAGGTCCCACCTAGCAAAACGTGAGAGAACATGGACACACGTGCTAAGGAAATGCCGAGGTAAGCTAGAGTGGCGCCAACACATCTCTAGTTACACGAGTAAGAAGAACTGACAGTGTTTGGAAATAGGGGCACAGGTCACCCCCTTTCCTCGCACAACGAGTGAAGCACATGTGATCATCTAGGGGGCGACGAGAGAGGCAAAAGCCAACTTGTGGGACGAGTCGTATCGTGAAGTCACCGAAGAAGAGCCATTATCGAAGCCGAAGGGTCAGCCGCAGAAGAAGGACGCCAGCTGTATCCACTCTGCCAACAAGAACAATCGAAGGGCCTGTGAAAGGCCGTCCAACTTACCAGACCTCAACCTACTACCGGAACATTCATAACTACCAATACAGCTAAGTACCAGTATCATCGCTCAGGGACATGCCACGACACCTAGCGTTCTCCATGGCAATCGGAAACGTTAGCACGAGTACTGTATTCTGCCCTTAAGGCTCCTAACTCGCAAGGTACCATCTCGGAGTTAAATGTAATACTGTGTTCTTTTAAAACAAATACAACCCAGTCAACAGAAACACCGAGTGACTACATTATTGTTTACCCTCAACATTCAAGGCACCTATAGTCTGTGCCTGGTAGGGTAACTCGTACCCTATGACCCTACATGTATATCATATCGCAGGGAGGCGAATAGCGTCAAGTATCCATAAATTTAAAAATGTCAATTGCAAAACGGAGTTATTACCTACAACTACTTTTCCTACTTCATTGCCAAACACACATGGATATACATACGCAGTGGCGGACAGTGATTATTTTCTCGAAGGTTATTTCTAGAGCGCTCACTTTATTGTGAACCGCCTTTACGAGTAGGAACACTCCGTTCGACATCTCCAGCAGATGACTCAACCTACCCCGCCACAACTACTATCGAATGCTTGCAAAAATGAAAGCCTCCTTATTTTTAAAAATGTGCTCGCTGAATTTTCAAATAACCACGTTATTGAACTCGCCGCTTAATAACATGCTATGCTATTGGGAGAAATGAGTTTATTCCTATTTATAAACCAAAGATGATGTAATCTCAGTCATCAACTACATCTCGAAACAGACATAGATGGTGACTTAAGAGTCCGGTAGTGCCTTTTAGGTATTCGTAATTAAAATTTCGATACATTCAGCGGCTCAACAGATATTTGGGTTGAACATCTTAGCTGAGTAATCCTGTATATGCAATATATAGATATACTAATGTTTACAGGAAACAATCCTAAACATACACGCACCAACAGTCTGTGACGGACCGAATTGGCAGAATTATTTCAAAATGTGCTCTTCACTGAATTTACAGGATACATCTTTTTAAACATCCTATATATATATATATATATATATGCTATTTCACAGCACAAGCTTCTTTCCTCATTTGCAAAATACTGTATATAAAGATGCAATATCGCAGTGGCGCCAAATACCAACATTCTTATTTAAATGAAAGTGCCAATATACATTAAGTGGTTCATACTGATTTTAAAAGAACATAAATCAATTTGTGACAAGCATAGATCATTCATAGTGACGAAATCACATAATAAGACATTTGTAACGAAGAGCAAATATACATAGTTAAGTGGATAATACAAAAAATATTGTTCACCAAAAAATATTTGGCAAAATAAAAAAACGTAATTTTTTGTAAGTGCCTCAAAATATAATTTTCTAGTTTCATTGTAACGTTTACACTTTCAATTTACAGTGAAAATATATTTCCTTCTTTTACATAGTGCTCCTTTTATATACAATACTAGGGAACCGGCCCAGCTTCGCCTGGGTACAATTGAGTCTTACAGTGATACACAAATGTAAATATATAGGGAAAAGGCAATTATTTATGTGAAAACAGAATTATGCAATTAAACTATTTTGGCCTAGCTTTTTAACTGATTATGGCAAACCCAAAAGAAAGGAAATATTTTTTACCCGATAGCCAAGAAGTAGGGTACTGTTTTTGGAGTGTATCTGTGCAACTATCACGTAATTACCACATTTCCGCTTTCCAGCGTCGATGTATGAAACTCAAACCGTGAATTTCATCAAGTTGTAGTTTTTTAAATAAGTGTACCTCCTAGGTATTACTTTTTTCGTTTGGCTGAAATGTTCTTAATCGATCACCAAAGTTAAGCAACGTTCCTAGCGGCACAAATTTGGATTGGTGACTGTTTAGTGGCATAACATCAGAGCACTTCCGGGCTTCGGAGGGCACGTTAAATATTCGGTCCCGGTTGTTATCGATTTATAGCAGTCGTTAAGCCATTTCAGAGGTCCTTGGGCAGCCTGATAAACTTTGACACCAGAGGAAAAAAATATTTCGGTCACGTTCCCAGCCCTTTGCAAAGTTAGGTTTTGTTTGTAATTCCACTGAACCCGTACAATTTACCCGGATAAGAAGTTTCCTATGTCCTATTCCAGGACCTTAAGTACGAACATACCAAATTTCATCAAAATCCGTTCAACCATTATGGAGCTGTATTTGATCACGTTCCCAGGCGTTGGAGAATTAGGTTTTGTTATTATTCAACAGGACTTGTACAATTTACCGGGATAAAGAGTATCGTATGTCCTATTCCAGGACCTAAAGTACCTACTTACCATATTTCATCAAAATCCGTTTAGCGGTTATGGAGCTGAGTGGTAACAAACATACACACACATACATTCNTACTTACCATATTTCATCAAAATCCGTTTAGCGGTTATGGAGCTGAGTGGTAACAAACATACACACACATACATTCACATTTATAATATTAGTAGGATTAGTAGAATTTTACTTGTATTACATATTTTATCATGAGTATAATCATTCCCATTCTTATTATGAAGGCTAAAAAAATCAATAATAGTTACTGTCATAGGCAAATGCATTACACATTGCTGCTATGAGAATGAGAGGAAAATTCAGTCTAATTATGTCATTAAAAATCTATTGTTCGTCCAAGTATCTGTGACGATAATACGATAATATTTCTTTTTTTTTTATGCACTATTATGATGTTCAAAACCGAACCCTAGCCCGCACATGAGTATCTTAAACCAAATAAGTCNTACTTACCATATTTCATCAAAATCCGTTTAGCGGTTATGGAGCTGAGTGGTAACAAACATACACACACATACATTCGCATTTATAATATTAGTAGGATTAGTAGAATTTTACTTGTATTACATATTTTATCATGAGTATAATCATTCCCATTCTTATTATGAAGGCTAAAAAAATCAATAACAGTTACTGTCATAGGCAAATGCATTACACATTGCTGCTATGAGAATGAGAGGAAAATTCAGTCTAATTATGTCATTAAAAATCTATTGTTCGTCCAAGTATCTGTGACGATAATACGATAATATTTCTTTTTTTTTATGCACTATTATGATGTTCAAAACCGAACCCTAGCCCGCACATGAGTATCTTAAACCAAATAAGTCCNTTTTTTTTTATGCACTATTATGATGTTCAAAACCGAACCCTAGCCCGCACATGAGTATCTTAAACCAAATAAGTCCTTGATCGCATTATAGAATTACTTACAATGAGGTCTCAATCTTGCAGAGAATATAACATCGATATTACGAATATTGAAACGCAGTATGCAGGAAATCGAAGATTTTAATATTTTTTCTCCCAGATAAATAACAATTTGTTGGCAAAACATCAATACATATTATAAAATAGATCCAGGATGGCAGTACCCGAGTACCGATTGTTAAATATCCTTGATACTTATTAAATATGTTGGGTTTATGAACTAGATCACATGATATGTGATTTAGTTAGCAGAAATAATAGGGAACATAAAAATTTGGGCTTTCATATTCCAAAATATACGACTTTCGGTGCTATATTTTGAAAACTATAATTATTTGACTACAAATATTTACATGTGTGTGGTCTTTATATATGTCTATTTCAGATAATGAAGTGAGCATATATAGTGAATTATGGCCTTAATGGTACTCTGCGATCAGCGTAATAATTTCATCTTAGGTGGAACCATTTCTGACATCAGCTGGATTGCCTACCATGCCAATTATGCTATTCGCAACCTGTTAGGGTTCGGTCCTTGAAACTTGGAATTTACAAAATCAGGCCAAGCCCAACCAATGTCATAGTTGGCCAGCATTTACGAATGATTGGCTCAAGCCGTAAAATTTTTCAACATCGACATGTCGCACTGAGAGAGACGTGTATACCATCATCAGTAGAATATAAATGGCGGATCCGAGGCAACGGATTCCGGGAGTAGGAGCTAATACTCGACCGGCCGTCATGTTGTGACGTCACCCAACCACCATATTGTATATGTGTGACCTTAAGCTTGACTCCCGACCTTGAAATTGACCCTGTGCCCGTGACCTTGAATGACCTAAACCCAAAAATATTCAAAAAAATCATAACAAATTATTTAAAAAATTCTAATTAACAAAAAATAAAAAAAAATGTAAAAATTAGAAAATTACTTTAACAAATTATTTAAAGATGTACATGTAGGAGGACCGGGGTTACACGACATGTGGATCGACTAAGCTCCCGACAGGACCGAACCTCACCAGGTCAGCCAGTGTCCACCTCGTCAGCCATATTAGGTGTCGATTACCTTTACCCATGGCCTTGACACTATTACTTGACCTTGAATTACCTTGAACCCCAAAAATTCCCACACATACGAAACTCCCAAAGCATTTCCAAAAATTCCAACAAATTCCCAAAAAGCCTCGACACTTGACTCAAAATTCTAAACTAAATACCTAAGACCCAAAACCCAGGACCCAAGAACATAGACTCAAGACTTAAAACAATAGGCTCAAGATCCTTAATTCAAGACTCAAGACCTTTAATTCAAGACTCAATACCCTTGACTCAAGACTCAAGACCCTTGATTCAAGACCCATGAACCAAGACTCAAGTATCAATACTCAAAGCCCAAGACTCAAGACAATTATTCAAGACTCAAGACTCGAGGCCCATGACTAAAGAGTAAAGACTCAAGACCCTTTACCAAAACCAAAAAAAAAACCTTTAACACAAGACTCCAGACCCTATAAACAAGTCCCAAGACACAAAACTTAAGACTCAAGACCCAAGAACCAAGACCCTTGACCCAAGATCCAATAATCTTCACCCAAGACCCAAGTTTCTTGACATTTGAACCAAGACCCTTCACCCTTAAACCAAGACACAGGACCCTAGATCCTTTATCCAGCACCCAAGACCCTTGAATCAAGGCCCAATATTCTTGACATAAGACTCTTGACACAAGACTCAGGACCCTTGACCCAAGACTTAAGACCCTAGACCCAAGACACAAGATTCTTGACCTAAGATCCAAGAGACTCGACCTTTACCTGTGACCTTGACCCTTTGCTCTTAACCTTGGATAAACTTAAACCCCCCAAAAATTCTATAAAAGTCCAAAGAATACTGAAAAAATTATAAATGTATATAAAATTAATTTAATCGATAATTATTTATGAAAAAAAGGAGGTAGCCATACCTCGCTGCTCAATTTCGTTCTGCTTGCATTCAAACTTAACTGTTTACATGCTTTAACTATGCACACAACTCGACTTCTATGTAGGTACTAGCTAACCCTGCCACACGTTGCTGTGGAATAAATGATTTTGGTTCTATTAATTTATGTGAAATTAATTGAAAGAAAAGTATGTATTTTCAAAATCTTTATTATTGAAGTACTTGTTTGTATACAATGTTTTTAGTTTTACCATCTTCCGCGCNAATCTTTATTATTGAAGTACTTGTTTGTATACAATGTTTTTAGTTTTACCATCTTCCGCGCGTCTGAATAAGTTGTATGGTTTTCCTACTCTAGAACACGACACATACAATTGCCCGTGCTACAAACTTTCTGTTTCTAAATCTATTCCGCACATTTGCAATGACTGCCCTTGAGCTTTATTTATTGTCATTGCAAATGCCAATCTGACTGGAAACTGTGTTATTTTAAAGTGAAAGGGAATTTCTGGTGGAATAAATGGAATTCTGGGAAGAAGCACATCTTCTCCTTTTAAAGCACCTTTGAAGATGGTAGCTTCTATAGTATTACCCATTTTTTTTTATTGCAAGGCGTGTGCCGTTGAAAAGTTTTGGTGGATTGATGTTACGAAGTAAAATGACTGGCACTCCTATTTCCAATTTTAATATATGTGGAGGCAATCCTGGAACTTCAAGCGAGTTTAGAAATTCTGGCGGATAATTTACCGCTTCATTTTCGTGTAATGTTACATCCACAGATTTGTATGTGCCATGTTCGCTTGTCGATAAGTACCTACATATACATTAGTATCGATATATCGATATATCGAGCATTGACGTACTTATAAGTATTGATATATCGTTTTATATAGATAGCTGTTGCTAGGTTGCGACTTTACATTGTTGACATTGTATTGTTAAAGTTGCATTTTGACTAAGGCACTTCCCGATGCGAAAGCATGGTAAAATTGAGCTTTTAGCAGATTTTAGTACTTTTGCAGGTAATTCAGATAAGAAATATATGTGTACAAACACTCGTAGGAACAAAATGAATGTTTATAAAGAAACAGAATGAAAATCGCTTGATTTTTTCGGAAGTTACACGCGTCCGAACAAACGGACACAATGTTTTTATATATATAGATAATTATGCTACTCAGAATTTTTAAAAATATGTATGTTTGACTAATCGAAGCCTTTTATACGAGTGGCAACCACGTTCCCAAGATATGTTATAATCATGGTATGGATCAGCATCTAAAAACATTTTTATGGACAACTTTCATTAATTAAAACACCAATAGTGCTAGTACATTGAGTCTTGAAATGTACGAGGGTGATAAACAGTCTTACCACCCATGGTATTATTTAAAGATTAAACGATCCCTCAATCGCCCAATCATTACATATATATTTTGCAATCTTTCACAATCCTACTCAGCAATGTTTCCATCAATCATTAGCAATCTTCCCATCAATCTTCACATATTTCCATCAATGTTCCAATATTCCCATCAACCTTTCATCCAATAATTCTATTTAATCTTTCCCAACCTTTCACAATTTTTTATTCAATCTTTCGCAATTTTTCGCAAATCTTCTCCTCAGCAATCTTTCCTTCAATCATTAGCGATCTTTTCATCAATCATTCTCAATCTTTCCTTTAATCTTCCCATCTTACCCTCAATGTTCCAATATTCCCATAAAGCTTTCGTTAAATTATTTCGTCAATCTTTCGCACTCTTTCGTAATCTTTCACAATCTTTCGGGTTCTTATGTAATCTTTCTTAATAATTCGCAATCCTCCTCCACAGCAGTCTTTACACCAATATTTCGCAAACTTTTCATCAATCTTACAATATTTGGTCCTATCTTTAAATATTTTCGTCAGTCTTTCGATAACTCTGGCAATCTTTCCATCAATCTCACAAACTTGCACTCAATATTCCAATCTTCCCATCAATATTTCGTCCAATATATCGATCAATCATCAATCAGTCCATATTGGCCAACTGTCTCCCCATAATTGTACTTGACGACTGCAATAAAATTTTGTATTCAGTCCACTATCTGTGCATTTTTAAGATTAAGTAATTATTTAAAAAATCTGAGAGTGTATCAGTCCTTCAGTAAACGGGTGCTCATTGAAATGGTTTTAGCGTTATGAGGGATAAAAGGATACAGCGAAAAATTTTAAAACACGATTATTATCAAAAGCACTCATTATTTTGTAATTAAAATTTTAGAAGAAAGCAGTTCATCACATTATGCGATATAACCTGCACACCTTTACTTCGCTAATGATTGAAGATATCTCAACAATGAATGAGAGATCCCTGTGTTTTTGCAGGTCAATCAAATGCCAGAGTTTATGAACAAGTTCATTCGGGTCTTCGGGAAATAGGTAGCCAGTATTCTCAGCATCTTCTGCCTTCTTCATGTCGCTTGTTACAGCAAAATTAGTCGAAGGCTGTGCCAAGTCATCGAGATAAACGCCATGGCCTTCACCACCTGACCTGTCTGCTTGTTTATTTTCATATATGCTGTCTTCATGGTCACCTTCATTTCCTGTTTCATCCTCAATGTCAAGTTTGCATTTCTTTGTAGGAGTCACATCGTTATTACCAGTATTTAGAGCCAACAACTGTTTATTCTGTAGTTCATCGTATTCACGGGAACGTCTTGCAAGTGTACATTCCACTGACTCAACCAATACATGTAGGCATCTCATTCCATCATTAGCATTTATTGTCTTGTCATAATCATCTATGGAATCGCTACCCATAGATGCAGCAGGGGGTATTCACATCACTTGCTGGCTCTCAAAAAATTAATCCTAGCAGTTCTTGATGTGGTTCCTGAATATATCACCTTGCATAAACTGCATTTTCCTATTGTCGAATTGCTTCATCACGCGAGAAGGATTCTTCGTACAGGCGGTTCTCTCATGTCGCCAACTTGTCGCCGAAAACGTAAGTTTTTGCTAAAGCACTTTCCACAATAGCAACACTGATTACGTGTAATTTTCCAGCAGCGAAANTTCCTATTGTCGAATTGCTTCATCACGCGAGAAGGATTCTTCGTACAGGCGGTTCTCTCATGTCGCCAACTTGTCGCCGAAAACGTAAGTTTTTGCTAAAGCACTTTCCACAATAGCAACACTGATTACGTGTAATTTTCCAGCAGCGGGGAAGAAATGCTTTTTTAAAGGATAAATGGGAAATTTTGAGGGAGAAAAGGAAATTTTGAAGGAAATTAAGTCAATTTTAAGGAGAAAATGTTAAATGTTTGGGGAGGAAAGAAACAATTTGAGGGAAAATGGCCACCGGCAACCGGAATGACAGCAAGAACAGCTCCTACACTCCGATCTCCATCTCCTTGTACAAATTCATATTTTTACTTCTACTGTCACATCTTATTTCCACACATATCAGGTAACTTATCTAAAAATTATGTTGAATTANAAGGAAATTAAGTCAATTTTAAGGAGAAAATGTTAAATGTTTGGGGAGGAAAGAAACAATTTGAGGGAAAATGGCCGCCGGCAACCGGAATGACAGCAAGAACAGCTCCTACACTCCGATCTCCTTCTCCTTGTACAAACTCATATTTTTACTTCTACTGTCACATCTTATTTCCACACATATCAGGTAACTTATCTAAAAATTATGTTGAATTANTTCATATTTTTACTTCTACTGTCACATCTTATTTCCACACATATCAGGTAACTTATCTAAAAATTATGTTGAATTATGATAATGCATAGTAAAATGATATTCCTATAATTGCGCACAGCAGTATCTTACTACTATGAGACACAATTTATAAATTTAATGAAACAAGCTTGATTTGAAAGTGTATATTATTGAAATGGGTTTGGCATTATGTATAACTTTCATGGTAATATTTTCAAGTAACTTCATTCAGCGCACACAAACTATTTTACTTCTTAACTGAAATTAATCGAATTATATGAGTCAGGCGAACTGTTTATAAATATAATTGCAGATATTTGGTTTTGGAAATTTCGGAAAAATCCGAAGTTATTTTAGATAAAATCATATTTGATAATCAAGTATATACTATTTGTTTCCTAAATTATAATAACTTTAATTTCTATTAAAAATAATTAATTACGACATGTAAATTCTATGGCATTACTATAAGTGAATTGCTTCTTGAATGATAAGGATTGTAACGTTAAAGTGGATGTGGCTGAAATTTTGTTATAAAAAACTTGACTATAATTAATACGAAAAATTAGCGTGGGTAGGTGGGGAATTTATTTAAATGTAGAGGTGGATGGTAGAGTAGAAGATGCCAGGCAGCGAGAGGTTAGGAATGAACCAAGCCTCCAACATTTGTTATGATTAGGATTACAATTCTTTCATACTTTATAGGGGCTATGGGGGCGTAGCAAGTTATTGATAATAGTTATGAAATAAACAATATACGAAAGGGGTTTACTTAACATTAAGATTGTACATTGTTATTTAAATATAAACATGATTGAATATGTGCGGGAGAAACTATACAAATATCCTGAAATATAAATTTATATTAATTATAAAGGTATAACTAGCTACATTCTGAGTAAAGTCTAATTGGAGAGTCCCCACCTTGCTCACGATTCTGGAGGCTTATTAAGACGGATGAAGTCGACGCCCGGACACAACTATCTTCAGTGGTCTTCGTTCCAATTGCCCGATGACAAAATACACCGCCCAGGGTCTTCAATGACCTATATCGGCTGCGTTGTTCCCTTTTACTGGCAGGTGGAGGGCGTTTCTGTTGTTTCTGATTACATAACTAAATCAGCAATCACAGCCAGTGTCCTGGATAAATATGTGAAGGTGTGATCAGGCAAGCCGCTCTGCTAAGGCCTGATCATAACTCGTAAAAACTCATANTCCTGGATAAATATGTGAAGGTGTGATCAGGCAAGCCGCTCTGCTAAGGCCTGATCATAACTCGTAAAAACTCATATACAGATAAATAGGTTACAATGAAACTTCACTTGCAAGAGTTTATCATAAAACATAAATTATTTAGTGACTGTATATACAGTTATTAGCAGCGAGTTAACACATTTTCGACACATCATATTTTCAGTTTGCCGTAATTCAGAAAGTGCGTTCATAAAAAATCACGCCTTAAATGTGTTGTATATTTCAGCCGGCATTCCTGGATACAGCGCTGGGGGCAGTATGCATAGCTGTGTGTTGTCAAGTCAAAATGTGCCTTTGCATAAAATACTATCTGTTTTAATTATTTGGTACGCAAATACTTTACTCAGTTTTCAGTTGTCCGCTCAGTATTACCCAAGAAGCTTACGTTTAAGTGAGAGTGCAATCTCAGGTGACTTGAACACATACATATCAACTATGCATACAACTCACGAGTACTATGAGAGCAGATCTAAATAATGTGCTCTTTCTTGCTGGGTCTACAGAATAATATAGGACATGCAATGTTATATTATTTATCCATTCATGACCATTTTATTTCAATCTACACTTGTTTAGGTAGCAGCAGTGATCATGTCTGATAAATGTGAATTTCAGATTTTGTTGGCATTTTCGAACTTTACAAGATTCAATATCCAAACCATCATACCAGAAATGAACCGTTTGCAGGAAGAAAACTGTAAAGGCGTCAATGAGCATGAATCTTCGTTTGCTGAAATGGAGACATTTATTGAGAGGTAAGTAAAAACTTTGTTGAACTTTCTCTAATTCTTTATGTCACCTAGTAAGGTAATATGCGTTCGGACTAGGATACATCGGGGTTATTCAGATAGTGGGTTTTATGGATAATGATAAAGTTTTGCGCATGCTGCGTGGCAACTAAAGAAGTCATGTTGTTGTTCCATGCGACAGAGTGGAAGTTTGAGTGTTGCTATACGTGTGCGGTTTGATTTGTATAAGTGCTCATGTCCCGAAGAAAGGTAAATATTTTTTGTTATTGAATGAAAGTAATCAGCATGGCATGTTATTGTTTAGTGTAAGAACATAAGTTTTAAGAGTTTCCGTATGTACACTATCTCATTTANTTTTATGGATAATGATAAAGTTTTGCGCATGCTGCGTGGCAACTAAAGAAGTCATGTTGTTGTTCCATGCGACAGAGTGGAAGTTTGAGTGTTGCTATACGTGTGCGGTTTGATTTGTATAATAGCTCATGTCCCGAAGAAAGGTAAATATTTTTTGTTATTGAATGAAAGTAATCAGCATGGCATGTTATTGTTTAGTGTAAGAACATAAGTTTTAAGAGTTTCCGTATGTACACTATCTCATTTCTTTATATGACGGACGCATCCGCAGTTTCTTGCTGCTCCTCAACCTGCATTACAGCGCTTTATATTGTTTGGTATANCTTTATATGACGGACGCATCCGCAGTTTCTTGCTGCTCCTCAACCTGCATTACAGCGCTTTATATTGTTTGGTATAAGAACTACGTCCAGGCACGTTACTTCGTGTCTTGCGGGGCTATTAGGTCAGGCATTGGAGCGGCTATTCTGATACATTTCCGTTTTGTACTTATTGTTCTCACGTACTGATAATAATATCTTTGTTATTACATTCAGATGGTAAGACATTATAAAATGAATAACTAACTGCTGCAGTGGGCGATGTGTCTTTACTATGTGGAAGTTAATTATTCAAATTACCATATACAACATGGTATGCAAACGTTCAGGCAAAAGAAAAGGGCTTAATGGCTAACAAGATATAGCACCTGCACCAAGGAAGGGAGTATTTTTAGGCTATCCTTCGGTTTTCACAAACGAAATTTACAAGTCCCTTGCTGATCGTCTTAAACATTTGAACGCCGTGACTTTTGCCTGGCACAGAAATAACTACGCATAGCATCATATTCTTATGCCTTGAAATGTGGCATTGTGGTAGTACATTATTGGAAAGAGAACAAAATGGCTCGGTAATATTGTGTCTTGGTTTTGCAGGCTCAAAGTCTTAATTAGAGGAAGCCTGACGCTACACGTGGTGACGCAGGTCTCATTCTCTGTACGGAAACTAAGCAGCAGCTGTTGGACGAGCAGCTAATGAGTTTGCCTGCACAGGAATATTCACATTCCACTGCCAATGACAACATCTAATGACGTGCAGAACGAAGAAAGNTTGCCTGCACAGGAATATTCACATTCCACTGCCAATGACAACATCTAATGACGTGCAGAACGAAGAAAGAATTCAACGTCAACAGACTATGCATAACACTTCTCAGGCCTCTGTCTGTGTCTTAAAAATAAGTGGGAAACTACCCCAATCTAGCTACAGCAAGAAGAACAGCTCTGTCACAAAAGTTAAAAGGAAAACTTTCAACTGCACTGTCCTCATATTGTGAAGAGGATAATAGGAGTGATTCTGACACAGACGACTACAAATGTGGATATTGCGGTGTCGGCTACTACTCAGATCCATCTACCTTATAAGGTGATTTCATTCTCTGCCAGAACTGTCGTGTATGGTACCATGAAAAGTACGCTGGTGGAGATGAAGGAAGCAATCCATCGGTTGTAAATGCACGTAAACTAATTTTGTGGTGAAGAGAACGAAGAACTATTCTGATAAGCAATTACTATTGTTTTTTAATAAGTCATTAATGGTAATTATTTTTAAATTTTACGTTTAATATTTTTATTGTTGACCTGTACAAAATGGTTAAATAATACACTTGTTTCACACATAATATAATTTATTCACCGCTATCCTCATTACTCCACTATCTTAAGCAAATAGCCCCTCGAATTTTCTTAACTTTCAAACTGGCGTGTAATTCTGATAGCTCGATTTCAGTATTAGAATTTCATTAACTTTTAATTATTTATTATATATAAAACAATATACCATTTTTGTGCTTGGAAGAATGCTGTGTACTACATCGCCTTTTTTGAAGTTATACTTCTTTGGCTTGTTGAGGGTAAAAGTTAAGTGTGCATAGGAAGTTGCGCGCACACAGTGTAACGAAATTTGACAGTGGACGTGGAAGGCGTATGACCCAACGTGCATGCGCGTATAGTGACACCCGCACAACAGAGAACGTGGCAGGGGTATGACCCAACACGCATGGGCGTATTTTTGCGCGGGCACGACAGTGAACGTGGTAGGGGTATGACCCAATGTGCATGCGCGTATAGTTGCGCGCGCATAGTGTAACGAAATTCGGAAGTAAACTGGCTAGGGGTATGACCCAATGCGCATGTGCGTATAGTTGCGCGCGCACATTGTAACATAATTTGACATTGGTAGGGGTATGACACAACGCGTATGTGCGTATAGTTGCGCGCGCACGACAGTGAACGTGGTATAGGTATGACCCAACATGCATGTGTATATAGTTGCGCATGCACATTGTAACGAAATTCGGTAGTTGACAGAGTAGGGGTTTGAGCCAACATGAATGTGCGCATAGTTGCGCGCGCACAGTGAAACGAATTTCGGCAGTTAACAATGTAGGGTTATGACCAAATTCGCATGTGCGTATAGTTGCACGCGCACGACAGTGAACATGGTAGGGGTATGACTCAACGCACGTGGCGTATAGTTGCGCACGCACAGTGTATCGAAATTCAGCAGTAACAGGGTGGGTGTATAACCCAACGCGCATGTGCGTATAGTTTTGCGCGCACTACAGTGAACGTGGTAGTGGAATGACCCAACTTATATGTTCGTGTAGTTGCGTGCGCACGACAGTGAACGTGGTAGGGGTATGACTCAACGCACGTGGCGTATAGTTGCGCACGCACAGTGTATCGAAATTCAGCAGTAACAGGGTGGGTGTATAACCCAACGCGCATGTGCGTATAGTTTTGCGCGCACTACAGTGAACGTGGTAGTGGAATGACCCAACTTATATGTTCGTGTAGTTGCGCGCGCACAGTGAAACGAATTTCGGCAGTTAACAATGTAGGGTTATGACCAAATGCGCATGTGCGTATAGTTGCACGCGCACGACAGTGAACATGGTAGGGGTATGACTCAATGCACGTGGCGTATAGTTGCGCACGCACAGTGTATCGAAATTCAGCAGTAACAGGGTGGGTGTATAACCCAACGCGCATGTGCGTATAGTTTTGCGCGCACTACAGTGAACGTGGTAGTGGAATGACCCAACTTATATGTTCGTGTAGTTGCGCGCGCACAGTGAAACGAATTTCGGCAGTTAACAATGTAGGGTTATGACCAAATGCGCATGTGCGTATAGTTGCACGCGCACGACAGTGAACATGGTAGGGGTATGACTCAATGCACGTGGCGTATAGTTGCGCACGCACAGTGTATCGAAATTCAGCAGTAACAGGGTGGGTGTATAACCCAACGCGCATGTGCGTATAGTTTTGCGCGCACTACAGTGAACGTGGTAGTGGAATGACCCAACTTATATGTTCGTGTAGTTGCACGCGCACAGTGTAACGAATTTCGACAGTGAATGTGGAAGGGGAATGCCCCAATGCGCATGCGCATATCTTCTAGCTATTTACAAACACAAGGTACACAACATAGCACGTAGTTGTATTGAAAACCGACATATAATCAGTTCATGCAATAAGCAAATTAAAAAACATTTAATTTATATTAGTTATTTAATTGTGAATATATGAATCTTTAGAATAATTTTTACTTACATTATGCCGTGAAAAATATGTTAGTGACAAAAATTGTATGGTAAAATTTGAAAAGTTTTAAAAATATTTTGAGGTTAATATTTGTAAGTATTTAATTATGTTATTTAATCAAACCTATATTTATTGTTTTTAATGTCTTTCTTCGTCATTTATATAGTTTTACAATTAACATAATTTAATTTACATACATAATTAAATTTGAGTTTAGTCACGCCAAAGATATACAACTTCTAACGTGCATGCATAAGTACACGCACCCATTTTTTTTTTAATTTGGTCTCTTTTGTTAAGTTATCCAAATAACCCCGCCTTATGCTACCAATAAGCTAGGTATTAAGTGATATAGAGCTGAAACCAACCAACATTACTTGGTAATGAGGATCACTATCCATCCTGTGCTAATAGTTTGAAATAATAAAATTCCAATTTTTTCTAGCAAGGATAAACTATTCGATGATGGTCTCGGATCAAGATGGAAAATCTGGAGACGAAGAAGATATGTTGTTGTAACTATCATTTTCCTTGGATTCATTGTTAAAGCTGTATTACGTTCAAACATGACTGTCGCAGTGTTCGCGATGACGGAAAACTATACAATAACCAACGAGAACGGGACAAAAGTACAAGTAAGTACAGTGTATTTACTTAGCAAGTGACTGCGCTCATTTGTTATATAACGAGTCATGTTGCTTGTTCTTTTACATAAACGTCTTGCGTACTCAGTGGCTGTATAGCTCCCACATCAAATGTGTTTCAGAATTTCTGTTGGGATATTAAAAAACAGATACAGTTTTGTCATTAAGTCTCATGAATAGTATAATTTGTAAAATATTAAGTTGACGACTCAGCTAAAGAATATATATATATTAGCTGGATCTTACAGAGTGGTATATACCCTAACAACCGATAGCATTTATCACTGATTTCAATTTTTTCTGAGAATTACTTGTTAACATATAATTTTATAAATTATCTTTTTTATAATGGATACTGTTAACCAAATATACTTAAGAAAATTTACTTCATGTATATTAGTTAAATTTTTTGCCCCCAATATTTATTTACGCTGTTTACATACATAATATGTATGTTTAATGTTAACATATATATTTATAATTTTAAATATCAGGGAATTTATTAAATTTCCTGTACAAAAAAAATAAAAAACTAATATCATTATTATATAAATATACACATTACAATACAATTTCAATTTTATTAATACATTTGAAATTATAATATAAATATATCTGTGTTATCGTACACGTAACTGCCTGAAATAAATGTATTTACAGATACGCCCCAGCAATAAATTATAAAATTTATAACATAATATACACACTTCGTAATAGATTAAATAAGACTATATATTTCCTTAACGTATACTTTATTACAATAAGCATTTCACATTGTTTAATGGAACAGGTTCAAGACTTCGACTGGGATACGAAGACACGTGGTTTCCTGCTCAGTGTTTTCTACTACGGCTACGTCTTAACGAATATAGCCGGAGGAGTCCTGGCTGTAAAGTATGGTGGTGCCAATGTATATGGTTATGGCGTCCTCTTGACATCGCTCACGACAATGCTCACGCCAGTTGTAGCTCGCATTCATCTCTACGCCCTTATTGCTCTTCGCATTTCTGAAGGAATATTTGAGGTATGAACATGGCAGTTAAATAAGCATGTGTAACCAAAGTGTTTAATACATGTGCAGGGGCGTGTTGCTTGGGCAAATTTCCTCACTTACCAGCTATAATACTGTGACATTCTCTATTATCACACAGTAGAGCTNGCAAAGTTCCTCACTTACCAGCTATAATACTGTGACATTCTCTATTATCACACAGTAGAGCTTCAATTATACAGCAGCCAGCGAGACGAGCACTGTTTAATGTGAGTCATGTTCGACTTCAGCATGAGTCGGTCTCGGATGCAACTGATAAACGAAAACCTGTTAAGAAAATGTGGGAAAAAACTCAGATGATTTGGTTTGCTGTAAAAAGAACGCAGTACCGGAATTTGATAGTAACATCGTTGTTTATAAGATAAATCTTATAGGGTACGCACTCAGGAATGCCGACTACGTCAGGGTGGAATGTGTCAGTAAATAATGTTTCTATAAATAATTTTTTTTTGGATTAAAGTATAATATTCCATTCGTTAACAGATAATACGACGTTACAAACAAATCGCCTGCAAATGTTCTTACAAATAGTGTGAATTGTATTTGGTTAAGATGGAATATTAAATATGTTGATACTATTTGCAAAGACTGTACAGAAATATAATGTATTAATTAGGGATGTTGTTGTGTAAATAAGTGTCCCTTTGGAGAGTGAGCGACACTTCCCACAACACCACTAGCACTTACTAAACCATTACGTATTACTTAGTTATAGCACTAATCACTGATACACCCGCAACACTTATTGTTCAGATCAAATTTCCTCTGTTTTGGGAGTGAGTGTCTTAGATATTTCGACAGGTTTTACTCTAGTCCTCGTTGATCAAGAGTTCTTTCAAAATGATTTTTTTCAGGAATTTTGGCAAAGAAAATCTTTGTGTGAACATTGTTTCAACTGTAGGAATGATTACCGNAGAAGACTGATGAAGCAGTACAACTGTCATCAGTGAGACTGATCACTGTAAATGTGGGAAACAGTTAAACAGCTATAACGCTCAAACATAATAGGTTCTTCTGGTATTTGTCGCATCCTCATGGCGTGTGTTATTATTGTCTTCCCAGTGCTGTGTTGCTATAGAAGACTGATGAAGCTGTACAACTGTCATCAGTGAGGCTGATCACTGCTGGCCAATGGCATCTGACGAAAATAAATGTTTATTAAATATTCATTGATTGTTTTGTAGAGTCGCCTCTTGGTCTTCACAACATCCGCAGTAGAAAGAGGCCAACCAGACGATATTGGTTGCTGTCCTTATGACTTATACGTGGTAGCTATTTCACGTGATGGCTAGTTTGGTGTGAGAAATGTTGTTCTGAGGACCGAATAGAAAAATAATTGAGGAATTGAATGGGACTATATCCATATCCAGTGACCAAGCGAGGTGTTACAGTTGTTTAACTTTAGACTCCCATTCGGGAGAACCCGCTTTTGAATCCCTTTCCCTCCATCTTGATTTTGGTTTTCCATGGTTTCTAGAAATCACTCCAGGAGAATGCATGTATGTTTAATTAAGAAAGGACATGGCTAAGGTAAATTATACTCAGGTTAGGAAAAAAACGAGTTTTCTTATGGAAGAGTTTGGCATAGGGAACATTTCCGCTGCAAGATAAGCGCTAGTGGTTCAAAGAGGTCACAGTAAATTAAAATTTTAAGCTACCTGAATAATAGAAGAGAAATATGACACGTATTGAAGTAGTTATTTTATAATTGATTTCTTATAATTGATATTAATTTTTTTTTAAAGTAGAATATACAGAAAAAAAGGTAGACATGTGACACTAGTGCTTACCTAGTGGCGCAAAATGTTATTTCTCAAACTAAAAGCATTGATATTCCCAAACGTAGTAGAAAAAACCTTAGCCATTACAGATTCCTTCCAATTCCTTCTCATCCCTATTCCCTGAATAACTTTCTCCGTCTCTAATGACCTCCCTGTCTACGAGAAGTTAAGCCAACCTACCTACCTACTGTGTATACAGC
This sequence comes from Clitarchus hookeri, assembly GCA_002778355.1. Lineage (NCBI taxonomy): Eukaryota > Metazoa > Arthropoda > Insecta > Phasmatodea > Phasmatidae > Clitarchus > Clitarchus hookeri. Next base: position 6,972 of record NQII01007128.1, on the reverse strand, counting down.
AGCCAAAATCCCAATTTCTCTTCATGATTCTTCCTTACTCAGTAGTCTTGCCAATGCCATACAAATATTACAAGATGGCACACGATAAACCGATTTATATAGACATACATGTATATATATTATAGCTGCTGGTAAATTAAATTTCCTTAATTAGTATTATTTTGTTTGTTTCCCATTGAATTTTTTCTTTGAAAAGACACGTCTAGTTTGACTTTGACGCTATTCCCCACATGTGGAATATAGGGGGTTTATAGGGTCGTAGTTAATTANAGCTGCTGGTAAATTAAATTTCCTTAATTAGTATTATTTTGTTTGTTTCCCATTGAATTTTTTCTTTGAAAAGACACGTCTAGTTTGACTTTGACGCTATTCCCCACATGTGGAATATAGTTGGTTTATAGGGTCGTAGTTAATTCCTCCAGGCATAGTCTATAAGGTGCCTAGAAGGTTGAGGGTATTTCAATAAGGTAGTCTTTTGATGTTTCACTTGACNCTCCAGGCATAGTCTATAAGGTGCCTAGAAGGTTGAGGGTATTTCAGTAAGGTAGTCTTTTGATGTTTCACTTGACTGGATAATTATATTGTCTCGAGTTTGAACAAAAACAACATACAGCAACACTTCCGAGGTGTGGTACTCTAATTNTGGATAATTATATTGTCTCGAGTTTGAACAAAAACAACATACAGCAACACTTCCGAGGTGTGGTACTCTAATTTGGTTACTCGTATTAACTTGGGCGACTTCGCGGAGGAGGGAGGCTTCTCTGGGCGGCGACTTGATACTTAACTACTCTGCTGTTGGTTCTGGTATGATGTCAGCTGGGGATGGGCTCCGTCGATGTGGGCGGCCTTGGAAAAGGCCCGCATCTAGTGTCGTCTAACTGGACTGCTGTTCTGGGATCGTTCTCACTTCCTCTCGCGATTCCTTGACGCAACTCTTCCCTCGGCGCGGTGATATTGAACTTGGCCAATCTTCTCTCGTAAATATGCTTATATGCTCTCCAGCCCCTCTCCCTAAGTCTCTGCATGTGTCTCTCTTATTGTGTGAAGGGGGGAGGTAGTTGCCTTCAGTACAAAGCCATTCAGCCACGTGCCATGGTTCATAAAGTTTCGGGGGCCGGGGGAAGTGGTGATCTGCCCCTTGAATTTACCATCTCAGCTTATTTTTCCGCTGTTTGTCTGCAAGGGTGGTAGGGGTGAGGAGTATTCGTGGCCCCCACTTTCAATTGGTTAGCCGATTTCTCACGCATGAAGCTAGAGGTGCTCGTGCTTGGCTCTGCGATTTCTCCCGCTTTCCTATGTATGTACGTAGCACTTTCTGGGTGCTCCGGCGATATGCCAGCTCTTACTCGGCACAACCTTGACACGTGTAACTGCGATCCGTTCTGGCTGTCCGCGTGCCTCATGACACGTGTCAACTGGTAGGCACTCGCGAAGATGGTCAGCGAGGCTTCTACTCGAAATGCGTTNCCGCGTGCCTCATGACACGTGTCAACTGGTAGGCACTCGCGAAGATGGTCAGCGAGGCTTCTACTCGAAATGCGTTACATGACAACTTAATGGCTTGCCAATATTCGTCTGTGGCGATTCTTACCATGTACGGTACTTTATACTTACTTTAGTCTATCATAGTGACATACAACCTAATATCACTACTTTCACTGGAGGACCCTTAACTTTACAGTCACTCAGACAATTCCGTGCAATATTGCTCGTCTCTGTGACAGGCTTAGATATAGGTACTGTCATTTACAATGTGCATTCTCTTCAGACACATGAAACCTAAATGACAAAAGGTTAAGTTGCAAAGTTAGAGTGTCAAATAAGGAACGCACATCTAGTTAAATACGGCCATGTAATTGTTTTAGTAATGGCAAAATATATGGGTAGTGAATAGCAATTTGTTACTAATGCACTGTCTGATGACAGAGGCCAGCAACCTACAGTAGAAAAGGTTGAAGTAAAGATTGCAGCAACGACAGGTATTCGGTTGGACGTGTATTTCTAAGTAGGAGGTTGTATGTGGCAACAGCAAAACCCGGCTATTATAAATACAGCTGGTTCAATGTAAGGGCATATCTGAGTGGCTGAAAATGCGGTGAAGGCTCACTCTTTTATTTCCTGACACTTATCAGTTACGGCATGCAGATGAGTAAATAGTCTACATCATTTTGGCTATTATGCACAATTTCATGAAAATTAAAACTTTATAATAATTTTCGATTGATGTACTGAACGTGAAAGTAATATAAATTTATGAGTGTTTCACACTCACTAAGTTAATAATATGTAATGAGGAGAATATTTGCTTATAGTAGGAATTCGACGTAATTAATAAGATGAATGATTATCACATATTTTCTTTCTTTAAATTATGGTGAAAGCATTGTTGAAATAAATTTAAGGATGTAATTAAGGCAATTTGTGTTTACCATGTTTATTCTCAATTTTTTTCACCAAATTTATCTTATAAAGAAATATGGTCACCCTCATAATATAAAATGTCTCCTNTGTTTATTCTCAATTTTTTTCACCAAATTTATCTTATAAAGAAATATGGTCACCCTCATAATATAAAATGTCTCCTAGTTTATGTTACAGGCGAAGGAGTGACTGAGATTTACAGTCAGTACTTAATGATAATGTGTTCTATCTTTGTTGAATAATTACAAATAATTTGTGTTGTTTGCAAAATAAAATAAATATGACTTATTTCTCCATACTCTTTACCAAACGAGAAGTGGCAACTTATCAGATCTTAGAATTTAGGTAAGTGTGAGTAAATATGGGTAGTACGAGTTTGCGCTGCACATATATAGTTCATTCACGGATACTTCCAACTTTTCTAAAGCCCTGCTAAAGTTATACATCCAGAATATTCCTTCGCGTCAGGCAAACAAAGCTTAGCCAGGTTTAGAAAATTACACCAGAAGGACAACGCAAAGCATCGTGCGCACTCTGTGTTACAATATTTTCCATGTTTCCTGCTAGACATTACCAACACACCATGTTGTAACAGTATTTATTCATATTAATTATAAATAAAATATTGTAATTTATAGATAGAATATAAGTACAAGTTCAATTTATACAAAAATAAGGTACTTTCATGTTAAGACAAGTATAAAACGCTTGTAATATGGCAGTTAGGAAACAACCAATCACAGCATACATGTCGTTATTTTTCTAAGTATTGATACAAAAAGTGTGAAGAAAGGCGAATATACTATAGTAAGTTAACGTGCATATTCCCTTACTGGTACCGAGATGAAATATAAGTTCATTGTTCAGAGTGATTAATACGTATGATACAAGGAATCATGTGACACATCTTCTATACAAAACTTCTTGTGACGAAAGAGTTGAGAGAATTTTTTTCTGGCAGGGTATTCTCGACCCAGGTATGGAGATTCTTCTGTCGAGGTGGATACCTCTGCATGAACGTAGTTCGATATTCGCGTTGGTGGTGTCTGGATCTCAATTGGGCCATGCAGCTACGCTTGCTGCGTCCAGTGCCATAGGCTTTCACTACGGCTGGGAGGCCATATTCTACTGTGCAGGTATGACACGCCTTGGCATAGCGCTATATTATTCCCACGTAGGTTGTATTAAAACGAATTTTGTATAGGCTGTATTTACAAAAATTTAAATTTTCCGATCATTAGAAATATTTTATATATCANCATTAAAACGAATTTTGTATAGGCTGTATTTACAAAAATTTAAATTTTCCGATCATTAGAAATATTTTATATATCAGTCAAAAACTTTAGTTAAATTACATTATGAAGTAAGTATCACATTAACTCAGTACAAGTGCAGCTCTCACTCTATTCATTGCCAGGCCGCGTTCCAATTGTCACATTTTGTTAACAAAATGGTTATCAAGGCAAACTGATTTTGTCTGCAAAATTAAATACCTAGTTTTAAAATTTGAATTTCCCCGACTTTGAAGCTTACAAATAACATACGCCAATCAAAATAATTATTGAGTAAAGCATTTTCATTAAATTTGAATTTATTTGATTTAAAATTTTTGGTTAGAAGTATTTTTTTTGTTTATATATTTTCTCTAATGTGTTTTTAACATGGTTTAATACAATGATCGGTTTGAATTTTACGAACTTTCCTGTTTTGGTTTTAAAATAATTATCAAGCATCAGGCAAGAAACAGAAAATAGCAGCATTTAAAGTTGAAAAAATTGCTGGTGTGGAGTCCCAAAAAATACCTTAAAAAAATCAAGATTTATATTACAATAAAAGAAAACTTAACTAATTCAACATCTGCCAAAGGCTGTCGAACTTGGTGGGTGATGTCAAAGATCCCGCGGTATCTTAGCCGTAATGGCATCTGACAAAACTTCCGGTGCTGGGCAAGATCTAGGAAATGCTAATTAATATAAAGTTTGTAGCTGCTCTTGACCTAATTGGTATGTTAAATTAGAAGCAGTATCGATTGAGGAATGTATGTGGTACGGAATTTGCCCTTCATGATGCCTGGAAAGCAGTCACTAATTGTGAAGAGGAATGCGTTATGGCTATCATTTTGCATAAAGCAAGGAATATTGATAATGTCTGGCGGACGGAGGTATGTCGCAGCTAAAGATGAAGCAGTATCCAGTTAATATCGATAATTCCTGGTGGATGGATATATGTGATAGCTAAAGAGGAAGAAGTGTCCAGCTAATATTGATAATGCCAGGTGGATGTAGGTATCTGGCAGCTAAAGAGGAAGCAGTGTCCGGCTGATATTGATAATGCCTAGTGGATGGAGGTATCTTGCAGCTAAAGAGGAAGCAGCGTCCGGCTTATATTGATAATGCCTGGTGGACGGAGGTATGTGGCAGCTAAAGAGGACGCAGTGTCCAGCTGATATTGATAATGCCTGGTGAATGGAGGTATGTGGCAGCTAAAGAGGAATCAGTGTCCAGCTATTTATGATAATGCCTGGTTAATGGAGGTATGTGGCATCTAAAGAGGAAGCAGTGTCCAGCTAATATTGATAATGCCAGGTGGAAGGAGGTATGGGGCATCTAAAGAGGAAACACTGTCCAGCTAATATTGGTAATGTCAGGTGGACGGAGGTATGTGGAAGCTAATGAGGAAGCAGTGTCCAGCTAATGTTGATAATGCCCTTTGGATGGAAGAATGGGGCAGCTAAAGAGGAAACAGTGTCTAGCTAATATTGATAATGCCTGGTGAATGGAGGTATGTGGCAGCTAAAGAGGAAGCTGTTACCAACTAATATTTATTATGGCTGGTAGACGTAGATTTGTGGAAGCTAAAGAGGAAGCAGTGTCCAGCTAATATTGATAATGCCTGGTGGATGGAGGTATGTGGCAGCTAAAGAGGAATCACTTTTCAGCTAATGTTGATAATGCCTGGAGGATGAAGGTATGTGGCAGCTAAAGAGGTATCACTTTTCAGCTAATGTTGATAATGCCTGGTGGATGGAGGTATGTGGCCGCTAAAGAGGTATTACTTTTCAGCTAATGTTGATAATGCCTGGAGGATGGAGGTATGTGGCAGCTAAAGAGGAAGCAGTGTCCAGCTAATATTGATAATGCTTGTGGATGGAGGTACGTGGCAGCTAAAGAGGAAGCTGTTTCCAACTAATATTTATTATGGCTGGTAGACGTAGATTTGTGGAAGCTAAAGAGGAAGCAGTGTCCAGCTAATATTTATAATGCCTGGTGAATGGAGGTATGTGGCAGCTAAAGAGGAATCAGTGTCCAGCTATTTATGATAATGCCTGGTGAATGGAGNGGTATGTGGCAGCTAAAGAGGTATCACTTTTCAGCTAATGTTGATAATGCCTGGTGGATGGAGGTATGTGGCAGCTAAAGAGGTATCACTTTTCAGCTAATGTTGATAATGCCTGGTGGATGGAGGTATGTGGCAGCTAAATAGGTATCACTTTTCAGCTAATGTTGATAATGCCTGGAGGATGGAGGTATGTGGCAGCTAAAGAGGTATCACTTTTCAGCTAATGTTGATAATGCCTGGTGGATGGAGGTATGTGGCCGCTAAAGAGGTATTACTTTTCAGCTAATGTTGATAATGCCTGGAGGATGGAGGTATGTGGCAGCTAAAGAGGAAGCAGTGTCCAGCTAATATTGATAATGCCTGGTGAATGGAGGTATGTGGCAGCTAAAGAGGAAGCTGTTTCCAACTAATATTTATTATGGCTGGTAGACGTAGATTTGTGGAAGCTAAAGAGGAAGCAGTGTCCAGCTAATATTTATAATGCCTGGTGAATGGAGGTATGTGGCAGCTAAAGAGGAATCAGTGTCCAGCTATTTATGATAATGCCTGGTGAATGGAGGTATGTGGCATCTAAAGAGGAAGCTGTTTCCAACTAATATTTATTATGCCTGGTAGACGTAGATATGTGGTAGCTAAAGAGGAAACAGTGTCCAGCTAATATTGATAATGCCTGGTGAATGGAGGTATGTGGCAGCTTAAGAGGAAGCTGTTTCCAACTAATATTTATTATGGCTGGTAGACGTAGATTTGTGGAAGCTAAAGAGGAAGCAGTGTCCAGCTAATATTTATAATGCCTGGTGAATGGAGGTATGTGGCAGCTAAAGAGGAATCAGTGTCCAGCTATTTATGATAATGCCTGGTGAATGGAGGTATGTGGCATCTAAAGAGGAAGCTGTTTCCAACTAATATTTATTATGCCTGGTAGACGTAGATATGTGGTAGCTAAAGAGGAAACAGTGTCCAGCTAATATTGATAATGCCTGGTGAATGGAGGTATGTGGCATCTAAAGAGGAAGCTGTTTCCAACTAATATTTATTATGCCTGGTAGACGTAGATATGTGGTAGCTAAAGAGGAAACAGTGTCCAGCTAATATTGATAATGCCTGGTGAATGGAGGTATGTGGCAGCTTAAGAGGAAGCTGTTTCCAACTAATATTTATTATGGCTGGTAGACGTAGATTTGTGGAAGCTAAAGAGGAAGCAGT